>UCOL01001998.1:0-29812 GCA_900474335.1 Ormyrus nitidulus
CCCCCGGCGAACATCTTCCTCGGCCCCCCCATCCCCTCGGGCGGCCCGCGACGTTGATTCCTCGCGCCGACAGCCGCCTATAATGGATCGCTTCAATTTACTCGTCCTCCGGGCCGAAAAAACGGGGTGGGGGGTGGCTCTATTACCTCCCAAGATTATTGACGCGCGAGAGGAAGAGCGAGATGGGTAATGTATTACAAGGGTACCGGAGGTTCCGAGCAACTTTTGATTAAGAAGGCAGCTGCGTTTTTTCTGTTTTCGGGGTGAGGGGTCACGAGGAGGATGAATAAGACTTTAATAATGGATATTCCCACCATTTAAAACCTTGTTCGACAAAAGGGGTTAATTTTCACGACATTATTGGGTTAATTCTTTCTGGAAAAAAAACTTGGTCCAAAGTTTTCCTCTCCTGTAGCGCAATTCGAACCAGTAACGTACTTATCAGTGTTCCATTTTCGGAAACCACCGACAACTGAATATCCGAGCGTCGAAAAAGGGGCGAATCCGAGAAAAGAACTCCGCCGGAGAAAGACGAAAGCACCGTACAGAGTCGGTCGAGCGCTCGGAAAATTATCCACTTTGTAGCGGCGCTCGCTCTACTCTTTCGGCGCGAATTTCCAATTTGGAATTCACCCCGTCGAAAAACTTTCGCAACTGCGCTTTCCCCCCGATCTTACAAGCGGGAGAGAGCTGCGAACCGAGGCTAAGACTTTCCGTGCGCGCGCGCCCGGTAATTAGTTTACGCGACACGCGCTCTCGTTCTCTCTCTTGTGTTTACTTTGTTTCACCGGCAAGTCGCGCAGCCGCCCCTCGACAGCGTCCTCGTCGTCGACGAATCATTTGCAAGTCTAAAATCTCGTAACTGCTCGTATGATTAATTTACTGGATTGCGGCATTGGAGCGCTACTGGCGTACGGAAGCTTAAGACACACGTCATTTTCACGTAATACCGTGAGAGTGTGGTAGTCACGTCTAACATTGAGTATTGACTCAACTTTTTGCGAGCTCTAAGCTGCTTAAAGCTCCTCCTATGTCAAATATAGAGTTTTTATACATTATTCAGTAGTAGCTCTCCTCCGCTTTACTTTATTTTAATCACTAAATTTTTTAAATATACGTCAAAGAAAATAAAAATAAAAGCATTCTACCATTTTTTTTAAATTACAAATTTTTTTACAATTGCGCATTTTAAATGTAACCTCTAAGCTTAATGCTTTGCCACCGCACTGACGCAATTCACGCAACGTGAATTTTCAAAATCCTCTCCTCATCAAGCATCCTCTAGAAAATTACTCGACTAAACGAGCGTTCATCACCGTTGATACGTACCCAAAAATCGCCCCGAAGCGCACAATTCTTAACTGCGCTCGTCTGTCTATGCTAATTGCGTGTAACGTAATCTCGACTTTCGAAATTCCTCCGGCTTTTGAGCCTCCTCTTCCTCCCCCTCTCTCTCTCTCTCTCAGTGCGCAATGGAAATTCATAGTCATTACCGTCTCTCCGGCGCGCTTGCATTTGTTATGCATTATTAATCAGGCCGGGGGAGCAGGAGCGCCGCCAGAGGGAGCCCCTGTAGTCGGCAGTAGAGACGCCCCAAGGCAATGCGCGCGATGCAGGCTTTGGAGGAATGGCCTTTAACGCGCGATTTACCGGTCTCTGCGCTTCCCGGCTTCCGTCTGTGCCGCGGGATTTTTAACTCGAGGACAGGCTACACCTGCAGCGGCAGCAGCAGCCGCGATTACCATTTGCGTCGGAGGAATATTGCGGGATGAAGGGCTGTTAACGCTGTCCGTTGCTTTAACTCCCATGATCCTTAGTATCAGGCGTGTGGATTTTGGTATGGAAATTTCGACTAATGACGAAATACGGAGTTGCGTCGGAAATGTTGCTGATGCTTAATTACGTAATGCGAGTTTGATAAACTTATTAACGACTGCTAGGGGGGCGTTACAGCAGTTTCGTTTTGTAAATTATGTAAGTTGGTAATGTTTTAAAGAGGCTCAATCTGAGTTCATTTCAAAATTTGATGATCTAGTTTTTGCGTAAGCCGTGAATCACTTCTTAAAGGCTTGTTCTTTTTCAATAAACGTGCAGTAACTTCACTTAAAAATGAGATATTTAACAGCCCTCACTTGCACCAAACCATTGTAATAGTTACCGATCAAACAACCAAAACCACGGAGTTACATTCCTCGTCATACTTCCCAATCATACGCTCGCAAAAACACCGCGAACAACGGCACACAATGCAGTCGTCGTCGGGCAGCCGGTCGCAGGAAAGAAACTCGGCGCAGGAAACAAAGGCGCGCGAACGAAACAAAGCGCGAACGAGCCGCGCCCCGAAAACGCAGCGGCGGGCTGCGAAAGGAGGAGCTCGGCGCGCGGGAAAAGAAAAGCTCGACGAGTCGGAGTAATCAATGAGATTGGAAAAGGGTCGCGAGCGCGCTCGCGGGCTAAGCTCCCGCGCTGTTTTCCGGCAAATTGCATTTCCTTGTCGGCCGCAATCGCTCGTTACCGTCGAAAGAAGGGATTAGAGGGACGAGGAACGAAACACGCCGTCCCACTCTCGAGCGTTCGTCCAGGTGAGAGCAGGCTTTTAGTTACCCCTTTTTTACGGGCGGCTCGGATTTAGGTGGAGATTAGTCCTGCTGCTCGCCGGGAAAGTTATGCTTGTTAGATACCTGGGACGATCGATTTTTCCGATTCTTGGGCGGAGGGTATTGATTTTTAAAGAGCTGAAAATTATTATTCCGCCGGCATTCTCTGTTTGGGTAATTTTAAAAACTTTCGAGCACTAATTTACTACGGGCTGAAAATGAAACAAAAGGTTTGACTCGGCAAAATGTAGAGCAGAACAGAATAAAGGAGAAAAATGGGAAATAATTATTTGTCTTGATAATAGCGATGAATCGCGTGCTGACAGTTCAACTAAAATGATGATAAACGATGCAATTTTGATTTCTTTCCCGATTTGCCGAGTAACTGGGACGAGTTCTGCGCTCGTGATAATGCACTTATCACGTCTGGCGCTCTCTTGGTCTGCATTGTGCGCTGATTTCGCGATAAGAGTTATTCACTTCGAGAGGAGTGTATACAGAGAAATTAGGTAAAAGAAGGCTGACGTCCAAGTCTAATTTTATACAATGCTGCTGCTATTATTACATTCTTATCGTGGACATTTTTTTTACCTATCTAGCATAAGACTTTTGAGTTATTGCTTGTTTTACAACTATGTAATGAAAAGAATTGTATTCTTATGATTGTAAATAATGTCATTTTTGTCGATGTTTCTTATTCGAATATATCGACGGTTCCTACGAAAACTATCACTCCTGAACTATTTGCGACGAAAAAAATTACAGTTCGATGTATGCTTACGAAAACTGTTATTTGATAATAGTTAATTAATGATATTAGTTTTCGTCACTACCCATTGAAAAGTAATTTTATTCGCCACAAATAGTTCAGGAGTGATAGTCTGCGCTGACACAAATTATAATAAGAGTTTTCATCGCGTATCGTGAAAGTGACAGTCTTCGCCACGTTTTTGAGAGTGATAGCCTTCGCAGGCACCGTCGATATGAATTCGGAGATATTAAAGAATAACTGAATTTACCCGGAGAAAAATGATACAAACTAAAGCAATTGACCCAATTCAGAATTTCTGTCAAAAGTAAGCACTTTACAATTTATCATCACTCCTGGCAAGCCGTTCCTCAGCCAACCCTTAAAACTTAAAGAAACGACAAAAAAAAAAAAGAACACTAAAAATAATCACCAACTTAACGAAATTCCGAACTTTACAGCCCCGGCAGCAAATCCTCCGTTCGCCGCGGCGGCAGCTAAGTTCAATTTTCATCGGGAGCCGCAAAGGACGCGGGGGAGGCTGGATTTATCATCCGACGGGGGGATGGAGAGGGCAATAATCCGCGCACGCGCAAAATAAGGCGGCCGATATCGAAAAATTACGAACGTAAGCTACGTCGGGGAGAGAGCCGCTGCTAATTGGAAATCCTTCATCCGAACTCTCCTGGGCGGCCCGTAATGAATCAGTCCGGGCGCGCCGACGTTATATACGTCGACGCCGTGACGGAAATGCGTTACTATTATCCCCCGGCCCGAGACCTGTAAAACGCGCGTTATACGCGCGAGCGCCGATAATTCATTGTAATGCGACCCTTTTTTTTTGCGCCGCCTGGAATATCACCAGTAATAGCTGGCGTCAAGTGAAATAGAGTTTTTGCAGGAGCTTTCGTGTTTGCTTTTAAATGATTGATGTTTTTATGTGTTTAGTAAATTAGAATTCAAAAGTTTATTTATAACATATTAACTATGGAAAGAAGATTCGAACGGATACGTTGATTTTGTCCCCCTAAGGTAGACGTATGAAACCTGTTCCCGTGGGAAATACTCGAAAAGACAAGAATTTAAAAAAAAAATTCATTGTTTTCAGCTGGTGGGAACATATTAAAACGTTGGCTCAAAATTTCAACCCCTAATTTAAAAAAAAAAACTTAAAACTCAGGTAAAAAACCATACTTGGTATTTTTAAAAATCAGTGTCATGGTTTCTTTCTACTTTAAAAAAATAGTAGAAAAAATCATCTCCCGAATATCACTTTAAAAAATGCCACCACACTGGTTCAAAATTCAATTAAATCATTAGCATTTCGGTTAAACAACTCAATCGTATAAAAATTTTCAAAAAGTACCGACAAGTACAAAAAATTAGCGAAAGCTCTATGGGCGTGAAATTTTTCAACGGTAGCTTTTCAAATTCCGATTAATATTGGAATTATTTAAAAAATAGCCATGACGCTGATTCAAAATTCATAAAAAAATGCGAATATGTTTACAAACTATCATTTTATGATTCCTTTTAATTTAAAGTACCGCGAAAGTCTCATTATTGTAAATACTCCTACAGGTGAGACAAAAATAAGAAGTTTTATTATTAGAAAACAATATTGTAACCAATCCCCAGAATTCGCAATAACAAACAAAAATCATGTTTAGCCCAAAAATGATGATTAAAAAAAGTTTTAATAAAAGAAGCCCGTATTTTCGCGAGCCCGGAGAGCTCGTACGCCCGGCGTATAAAAAGTAATTACGCCAGTCAGAATTTAGCACTCCGTCGTGTATCGCGGACCCCTCTCTCTCTCTCCGTGCGGCGCATTTTCGATTGTGCGTCCGCGCGTCGAAAACCCTTTCCCTCCTTTCCGGAGAAGGAGAAAGGACGTAAATCCGTACGCGCAGCCTTGGTAATAACGTTTACTACTTTCGAAATACGTTAAATTTAACGCCCGACGGCCACTGACTGTACTCGACTGTGCGCGCACTGCCCGCGGGGGGGAAGCGAGAGAGCAGACGGTCGGTTTTACGGCCGAGCCCCCGACTTGCCCTAACGGCCGCCCTTTACACACGCCGCAGCTTCGGATCAAGACCCGCGATTCTGAATCGTAGATCTCCGAGGAGGTTGGCTGCGTCTTTATACTGCGGGGAGATATACTTACTTTGCTGTTTATTTTTGCAATGCGCTGCTTGTAGTTCTTTTCGGGGTTTTTTTTTGTCCGGAATTGGAAATAAATGCTTAGCTGCGTTTGGGTTTCGCTGTATAAAAAAGGAATGAAAAACTGGGTGGAGGAAAATTAGAAATTTTATAGAACGTTTTAAGCGTAGATACAAAAAATTCAAGGTAAAACAAAGGTTTGAAACGAAGCGGTTGCACAATGGTTGTTTTCAAAGTTTTTGCAAAGTATAAATTGAGATGAAAACAATTTTTTGTAAAAGAAACTGTAAAGTTAACGTAAAAAAATGAAAAATAATACAGGCAACTTTAGCTGGTATAAAAAATTGACAGTGTTTTAATAATGAGTTTTTTTTTTAATTTATGTTAAATATTGCGGTCAAAAGTTTCTAATGTAATTTCAACTTTACGGTAATGAATCTTAATTTGATCGTTATTAATAAGATTCAGGGAAAATTGCAATTTACTCTATGAAAATTTAGATCGAAATTCAATATTGATAAGTTTCTTTGTCAGCGCAATAATTAAACTTTGGAGGACATTTCGAGGAGAAGGAGATGAAAGACTAAAATAATCATCATGTAGGATAGAATTTTCAAACTTTATTGCTGAAATTCAACAGTAGAATTACTTCTCTTAATAATTACAAGGAATCAAAATATCTTAACGGTATAGTCGCATTTACAATCATCTTTATATTCAAAATAGGTTTTTACTTTCATAAATTGGTAAATATAAACATAAAATCAACGTATCGCCGTAAAATCTTTAACAATGACAATTTCAGAACAAAAAAATATAGTCCTATATATTGCTAAAGCTTCATAAGTGAAGATAATATTCAAATCGACGCTCATCCGGCACCTCCCTAAGGATAGCTTCCCGGCAGTTAAAACCGCCCCAACAATTAACATATAGCATCTCTCCTCGACGGTGTTTAAAATCTGAAAATTCTCAACAATGCACGCAGAGGACAGAGGGTTTTTTATTTCAGCTCTTCAGCTTCTTCGTCGTCTTCTTCTTTTTTTTTTCGCACTCGAGCCACACACGACCAGCGTTGTTTCGTCTCGAGCGTCTCGTCTCAATCATTCAAAGCACTTTCATCTTCGCGCGCGGAAGTACGGATTTGCGCGAACGCTCGTCCAGGTTTATTTGGAAAAACGAGGCTGCACTTCCGTGCTCGTTACAGTATTGCGCGTACGATAGCTTATAAGAAATTCGGCGGTATACAAACTTCAGTGGAAGACCGGTAAAAGGCACATTCTTGCACTCGTGCGTCGTTGTATCTAAAAAAAAACAGCCTTACCTCTTTCCCCCGGACACGGTCAAACGTCAAAGACCCGTCGCCGACATATCGCCGACGGGCAGTTTCGCCGAGCGAGAAGCGGTCGGTCGGTCTTCGAGGCTTTGATCCGTTTACAGCGGTTCGGAAAAAAGGCGCTTCGTAGAAGGCACGCGCTTTTTATACTCTTAGCTCTCTAAAATTAAAAATTCATAAAATCTTGAAGTACAATCTATAGTTATGCGTACGTGTATGAAACTCTCTCTTCGCGGGTAATTGATCGCCACCGGTTCACTGTGCATACGAGAATGTCAATAAATCTGTCGCGCGTCTACTCCTCGATAACCGCGCACTGATCAGCCGCAAAGTGTCGTCCGACGCGACGATGGCCAGAGAAACGCACAGAGAGAGAGAGAGAGAGAGACACAGAGCAGAGAGAGAGGAGAGCCGAGTGGCATCTTCCCGGGGCAAAGGAATCAAAGCGAACGGCGGCGGCGGAGAGCCTTTCAGGGCTTCGCGGCCCTCGAGAATCTCTTTGGAAGATCGGGGCGGAAGTGTCGCCCGACGATATCGTATATATATACGCGGCACTGGCATGCGTGTCAAACGTCTGTTGCCGGTTACAAAGGAGGGTTGAATACGAGGCGGCTCCTCCCATCTATAGGGTCTCTCTCTCCCTGGAAAATTAGTTTTGGATGATCGGCTCGAGAGAGAGAGAGAGGCTCCCGTCGAGTAATTAAGCGCCGCAAAGTTTTCGGTGTGTGCCATCGGAGACTTATAAAGTTATCGGATACGGCGAAAATTCGCCGGCGGAGTATCGGAGATTGATTTCTCGAACGTCGTGGGGTGGAGGGGGGGAAGGATGCTCTCGGTGCTCCGAGCCGCTGCGGATATCGGTTTAATGAGTATCGGCTTTGGATTGCCGCGGCCATTAAGTTTCCGGGTCCTTTGTACGCCTTTACGCATCGAAAAGAAGCAGAAGGCCTTTGGAAACGAATTCCTAAGCACTCGGGGAACCCCCCTCTCCCTCTCTCTGTCTCTGTCTCTCGGCCGTCCGTCCGGCCTCATTCTCCGGATTGGTGAACCGGCGGAGCGGTGGGCTACGCGACGATGTCCATGTCCGAGGAGGAATTCGAGGTGGTGGGCGCGAGGCTGCCCAGGGTGTCCTCGTCCGGCAGTGGGTGGTGGCAGGGCGGCGCCGGCGGGCTCAGGGGCGGCAGGTGCGGCGAGGAGAGCATCGGGTCCCCGCTGTGCACCGGGCCGCTCGCGTCGTCCTCCATCAGGTCCTCGAGCTGCGACATGCTAAGCGACGCCGCCGCGTCCTCCGCCACGATGTCCGGCAGCTGAAACATCAGCGGGTGCAAGATACTTTGAAATTTCGTTTGCGAATAATGGGGTCGCGAAGTGTTTGGGTGGTAGTTTTTTTTCGGTGGTTTATGGAGGAATCGGGGAAATGAAGTTTGGATGAAAATTAGAAGGAGCTATTATTAGGAAGCAGTTGTTTGAATACTGCATTTGAACTTTAAACGCTAAATTTTAAAACTATTTTTATCCAACGTGCGTTCAATACTACTTACTACTGGTAATTTAGAAATCAGGTTTTTTTTAAATTTTTAATAGAATTTCTGAGCGCTCTAATAATGAATGCTTTCCATACAATTAAATTAATCACTCATCATCAACACACAAAGTAGGCAAGTAGAAACTTCCTTTATTGAGTAATGGATCAATTTTTATTGTAATATACACTTTGTTACGATTGCTAATTTGTTAATCAGTTTTTTCATCAAGAAATCCATCAAGACTCGTAATTCTCGATTATAAAGAAATTCAAATTAAATACGAGTGCAGCCATTTTTAAGCTTTGACATGTTAATTAATAAGAAAATAGCTTTGCCCTTTCAGCGGTAGATTTTTATTGGAACTCAATAAGCGGCTTCTGAATTTGCAAAACAAATCGCAAACAATTTGTCAAAATGTTCTCCGACAACATTCCCCGCTAATTACCAAAGCAGCTATAATTCAATTAAAATCTTTTCCGAGCTGCAGCACTCGGCAAAAACTTTATTACAATAGCGGTTGGAGGCGAGAGAATTAAAAAAAAAACTGGAACACCGCCTCGCGATCGAAAATTCTAATAATTCTCAAAATGACCTAACCCAGTTTTTTTTTTAAACCCCGCGCAAGTGTGCCTTTATATAACACCTCCGTAACGTACAGTGACTCACACTTGCAGCCCGCCGCATTACGCAAAAAAAAAAGGAAAAATTCAAATTACGCACATTGCGTAACCCGCCTCGCGATTAAAATCCGCCGGCGATCGTACATGAAAAAAAAAGAGAGACAAGAATCGCGGGGCCCTTAATAAAAATGGAAGAAAAAAATCGCGCTCGCCGGAAGTCGGCGATTTTCGCGTCCTTGAATCGGGAGCCCGCCACTTAGAGCATCCCGCGCGCGTCGATTTTTATCGCGCCGGAAGGAGAGAGAGAGAGAGAGAGAGAGACTTATGCGCGCTTTTCCGACTTCCAGCGTGCAGTTTCCGGCCCTGCGCGCGGAAAACTCGCGGGGCGTTTTGTCGCGCATCCATTAAGATTGATATCGCGCTTAATTGCTCGAACGCCGAGGCGAAAAATAGGGGAGGGAGGAAAGAGCGCGCGCGGCAACGACGAGCGAGGGAGATTCAATTTCGCCGCTGACAAAAACAGTTATTACGAGCGCCATTCTTTATCGGTAATGGCTGTTTTATTGTTATTTACTTTTACCCCGCGACGGGCTGCTATTCTCCATACAATGGATGAGAAAGGTTCTGAATTATTTTAATTGCGCTAACAAGCATCTTGGCTCCGAGTCCTTTATGTCCAGAAACGGAATTGGACATTATATTCAATATTTAATCGTTGTTTATCTGCTGCAAAGCTAATTATGATGAGAAAGATTTATTGTTATCAAGTTTCTTTAGACCTTGTGAAATGTTCAATTGTTTTTTTATTGCCTACTTACAGTCTATTTTCAATAATGCATTTGCAAAAGTTTTGCGTAGCTTCGAGAATTTTATACTTCATTCAATAACAAACTTAAACAAAATTGGTAATTCAATTTAAAATCTCAATGCCAACCGTCCCAACGACCAACCCAAAAGATCCAGAATCGATCTTTCCTGAGATTGAAAAATGCCGCAGACGATCAGCGAGTAAATTCGGTCGCATATAACGTTTCGCGGCAGCCGCAAAGTCAAAGAGACTCTATAACAGAGCCGCGGAGGGAGGAAGCAGCCGGTTGCTTTCCCAAAAGTTTAAGTGCGTTCGCGGGCGAATCGAGAGAAGCGCCCGCCGGAAGTTTCGATGACTGCCGCGTTCGAAAAAGTTTATCCGCGATAATGGAGAAAGAGAGACGACGAAATTTTAATTGAAAATCCGCAGCTCTCCGCGTGCGAAATAATGAATTTAATAAATTTACGGAGATAAAGGCGGCGGAAGTGAAAATCTAGATTTCCTCGGTGTGCTCGAGAGCAGGTCGGCGCCAATGTTATCGCTGCTTAATTCCCTAATCGCGGGGAGAACATCTTGTCAACGCTCGCGCCCAGAATCCGGCCGAGCGACTTTATCTGTGAATAATAATTCAAGTCGCGTCTCTGCTTTTTTCCTCGAATGTGAAAATTTCTCTGCTCGTTGTTTTGATTAACAAAGAAGTTTCGGTAACTTTGCGAAGAGACGTAAGTTTGGGTAAACGACGATAATTCGAAAGAGCGGCGCGTCTGCTTTTATCAGTTTTATGAATTTTTACGACTCTCGTTTTAGCCGTGCCACAATACGACGACGCAGAAGTGGGTTAGATAAAGGTGTTATGTAATTCAGGTGAAGCGTCGCTCTTCTTCCTTTTGTCTTAGCTCTTGCGCTTCTAAAAACTGTTCTCTCTTTTTGTTTTTCGCCAGATAAAGGAGTATCTAAATTGAATATTTTTCTTTCGGACGTTTCAGTTTTTTTTTTTTTCAATAACTCTTCGTTCCGCCGAGGCACTTTAAAATTGTTTTCGAGCGCGACTTTTTTTAAATTGGATTTAATTTCCTGAAACTCTTTTGCATAAAACTCCTTTGTTTCGAATTTCGTATTTACGCTAAGAACCTTTTACACCTGCAAACGATCCTTAAAACTTACCAAATTACTCTCATCAAACATCGTCTCTTTCCCCCGTAAAACCTCGATTGACAAAAGCACCAGTCGTTAATCGCTCGACTTTAACCTCCCGAAAGAAGCCGTCGCCTCTAATCCTCCGGGAATCCCGGCGATTGTCCCGAAATTGCGTCCTCCCGAGGAGGTAAACAGTGTCGAGCCGTCGTAAAAAAAAGCAGCGCGGCGCACCGTCCGGATTACGAAACGCCTCGCAGGTCGCTAGTTTCTTTTTTAATGAATCGCGCGATCTTATTTTACAAACGAATTCATCCTCTTCCGCCGGTTGCGCAAAGCCGGAGCTGCGCCGCTTATCGAGATGTCGAGATAACGCCGCGGCAGAGAGGCTGCGGTCTGCGTTTTTTTCCGGCTCTCGCGTCGAGAATTGAAGGGGTAAGGGGATATACGGTGGGAGATTTATGTGATTGGATGTGCAAGGGGCTGGATCGATCTGAGCGGTAATATCGTTTTACGGTTTATTGAATGTTTAACGGCTGTTTTGAGGAAATTTTTGTTGAATTTGTTTGCCGATGGATTATTCGTTATGTGATCCGACCTGTGATGGTACTAAATAAGCAGTTTAACGTTAAATAATCTATAAATTATCAGCAATTTTCATTGCATTATGTCCCCCGATAAGTACTATCAGTGCTAATTTAAAGTAACTTAAAAAAACGTTTCAATATATTCTGGAAAGTAATTGCGAAAAGTAATTTAATTCAGTTACACACCAAATGATGTTCTACATTCACCCCCACACATTGATTCATGAATATTAATCGAAACTAATGGTCACTGCTGTATAATTTGTTTATTTTAAATTATCGATGTTTCAGCTATTTAGTGGCCCTTTTCAAGATAAATATAACCTTTCAGAAAACTTCTATGCATATAAATAAAGTTCGTTAACATTTGCAATGTCAAAATAAACTACTATATGTATACGAAAGTTTTTTTTCAGTGTAATTTCTTAAATTTCAAATAGGTAAATAAAAATATTTGCTAGTCGATTGCAATCTGGTATCTACTTGAAAATCTTGGTTGCAATTACATTCATCAGTCTCAGCTTATCATTTTTCTCCCATTAGCCATCGAACAAACCTATTCAGCCTATACAATCCCGTCCGAGGTTCCACCTCGAGCTTTCAGCATACCTTTCTGTGTTCGTGCCTGCTCTTGGCGTAGGCGTTGAGTAGACTGGCGGAGGAGGAGGCCCAGCTGAAGTCCGCGACGGGGAGTCCGTGGGCCTTGGCCTGGAGCTCGAGCTCCTGGATGCGCAGCATCAGCCTGCGGTTCTGGTGCTCGAGCTGCTTGTGCCTCAGCTCGCACTGCTTCATCCGCGTCAGCTCGTTTTTCAGCAGTTTTATGTACTCCGCCGACGACTTGAGAATCGTTCCCTTGTTCGGCCTTACGTCCCGGACTATCTCGTAGTAGCTGGAAAGCAAGGCGGTCTTAGTATGTTGGTGTGCTTAGTTTTGGCGGTTAAGTTAGTGGAGGAATATTGGTATTGGGCAGTTTTTAGTTGGTTTTGGAAAGACAAGTGTCGGTAAATTGTGAAAATCGGTTATGGTTGAATGATGTTGTATGACAATATTTTTTTATCGCATTATCTTCAACGATCGGATCTAATGATAGCCTCAAATTCGGAATTATTAAAAAATAAACCCTTCCTCACATAAAAAAAAATAACCTGTAGTCTAGTTATTCAATTTCTAGTTTAAAATTTTTTACGGATATTCTTTGGAAAATTATTAACATTTACATGCATATATTTTGTTTAAAAAAAATCATATTAAAATGGAAATGTTTCTCAATTCTAGTATAAAATCAATTGTGTATTCTTAGTACACTTTAACATTTGCATTAAAGTTTCTTAAAGAGAAAATAAACGCGTTATCCTTACACAATGTCCTTGATAAAAACTTCAAGATCAACGATAAATCAATAGCCATGACGCAATCTTTTGTTTAAAACATCGAAACCTCCGGTAAAAATAACAAAAGCGAGCGCAAGTATCCCCCATTAATTGACCCTTAAAATGACAGAGTCCGGCGATCAGCCGGGGATTACCGGCGATTTTTCGACCTTTAAGGATAAGCTTCCCTATATGTTAATGAATGGTAATCTAATGAGAACAAATGATTTTCCCCCTCGTTACCATTCATTACTCCAGGTAAAAACTGATCCTCTAAAGCTGATGGGACTTTTTTAGCCGAGCGAATTAGTCCGGAGCGCAGCTCTGACCTACATTCGCCGACACCATTAATTTCCAACTTCGTCCCACGAGCCAAACCGATATGCTTACTTTTTCCTCTTTCTCTCTCTCTCTCTCTCCCTCCGCATTTTTTGCGAAATTAAATTTTCAGTTTGTTAATCAAAGTGATAAATTGGGAAATTTACTTTATAAATCAAGCAATTAGAAGTGTACGCTCGATTATTAATATTTACTCGCGTCGGTGACCTACGCGAGTTTAATCGAGCTTTCGATTGTGATAAAAAGAAAAACGAATGCCGCTTAATATTCGCAAAATTAATCCGCGCTGACGACAAAAGTTTAAAAACTTTTTTAATACAGCCGAGTTGCTATAACTATTGTTTAGCAACATTTGTACAACACAGCGGCTGTTTTTCAACGTTCCCGCAATATTGTCGTAACATTTCTTGCCGCAAAGGAAAGTTAATTTTTTTTTTATGCGATTAAACAGACTGCTTATACAGATTTATGCACACACCTCCTGCCACCTCTAAATGGATCCAAAAGTTCAAAGATTCTTTTTAATCCAAGTATAAGCCAAGGCGTTCGAACGCCGCGGAAGCGCCGAGACTTCGGGTCGCATATTTCCGGCTCGCATCGCCGAGCAGGAAAATTTCTCGGTCCGACGTCTTCGCGGCTGCACGTCAACGCTCGGCTTACTTCCACCGCGGCTTCGACGATACTCTCCCGAGGCGTCGTCTCCGCGCATTTCCATAACGTGTCCGCGCGAATTTGCGATCTTTTTGCGCGGCGTGAAAATCAAGATATACCGAACTTTTTTGCGAATTTCTGGAAAGTTGAGTCTTTTTGTGAAGGTGCAATCGGCGCTTTTATTGTCAAGGACATTTGTATTTTTGGAATATTAATTTTATTTATAGTTTTATTGTATTTCATGTAATCATTTAAATAAGTCGTGAAAAGTGCTTTTTGAAATTCAAAAATTTTGTTCAATTATACGCAATTGATAAATGAAACTTTTTAATTCGTTTTAATTCGACACAAATCAAATTTACAACACATAATAAGTTTGTGCAAAAAAATAGTAACAAACTTCATATGTATATAGCTGACGAAAAAAAAGCTGTTTAAAACGTTGCTTTAGAATTGTATATTTGTACATTCGAAAATAAAGAAGAGAGAGATTTTTATATTACAGCCTCGAAGCAGAAAATAGCGGAGAATTACTTTGAAGCTCCCAGCCTTTTGTACACTCGTTTTTCTCTTTTGCGAGCGAAGTTGATTAATGCCGCCGCTCTTAGTCGGTTAATTACAGTTTTCCAAAGTCTTCGAGCGCGCTGCACGAAGTTTCGCCCGCGGCTGCTTATGAGAGAATTGAAGGCCATTGTTTGGAAAACGAGAAAAGTACGGCGATCTTGTAATGATTATACGCAAGTCGAGGCCGCTCGGCGATGAAAGCCCCGGTATTGATGGATTTGAAGGGTTTAACCGTTTTCTCATTATCAAAAGTTTTTATTGTACTTTCTTTCTTGTTTTCTAATTAGAAAATTTTGTTTGCAAACGTATTTTTTCTTTAAAAATATAGTAATTATATCCGCAGACTGGGGTTATTGCAAAATATTACGGAAATGTAAAAAAAAAACAGTACTCCCAGGTAATTTAAGATTGATTTCACGAAAACCTCCATCCGCTTTACCCAACAAATTGGGTAGGATCGACGTTCGAAAAAAAAAATAGATTCTCAAGCAAAGCGTTAGGCTCTCCAAGTCAGTCGATTCCTCGCTATCGGAATCACAATAAGCGCATACTTAATCGAGCAAACAAACCCAATTTCCCCGTCGCCGATTCAATTCCAGATCCGTCTTTATCGCCCGGAATCGCGAACCGCAATAAAAGAAATTTGATTTTCAAAAGGATTACGTCGGACAGAGAGAGAGAGAGAGGTGTGCGTGGAGCGCTCTTGAAATTCAAGGGGGAAAATGTATTTATTCATCGGGAGAGCCGCTCTCTTTTTTTCTCTCTCTCTCATCCCCGCTCGAGATTTACGACGGGATGTCCTCATCGCAGAATCTTTCCGACGACGTGACGTCGTCGTCGGGTAAGAATTTGTCGCCCTCGTTCCCTTTAATAAAAACGGCCAATAGAGAGACGAGCCGGGCATTCGTCATCTCGTGATCCGCGTCATTTGCCTAGTCGAGGAGACGCGGGGTATTGATTGGCTCTCCGCTTCGATTCTTTTCTTTTTTTTTTTATATGCGCGCGGACATGGGAGAGTAGCAATTTTCGCAGAGTCATTGCTCGTATATACATATGACGGAAATTTGACAACGCCGACACGTGTCGTTCGGTTGGGATGGGTCTAATGAGTGGTTTCATTTGCGGGTTTAATTAACTCTTTTGAGGCTCTTTAAAAAGGCGAGTTCGAATTCGTCGGTCAGTTACATCGTTTCAAAATGTTTCAACGATTTAGCAGCATTCGTTGCTGAGAGGAAAATTTTAAATGCTTCTCTACTGGTCTAAATGGCAAGAGAAATCGCGCAGTATCGTAAATCCTACGAAACAGTCGGGGAAAAACAATCGCTTCAACGAAGATTCGATTCCCAAAGACCAAAAATACCTTCGATCCCGATCGAAGTTTTCCGAAATTTCTAAACCGAGAACCAGCGAGGGAAACTCGGCGGTGAAGCATTACGGCTAATTCGGATTACTGCAGTTCGAACCCAATTTCGAAGTTCCCCTTATCTAAGCAGGACGATCTTCCGGGAGCGGCATTGGAAACTTCGCCGGGCGCGGATCGATGAATTACTTCGGAAAGTGGGCGCCTGTCGGTAGGCAAATTGTCATCGCCCGCCCGAGTTCCGCGACATTGAATTCGCGGTCTATCTGCTTTACTTGCGTCAACATCTTGTACTACAACGGTTTCTCTCGCAAAAACGCGAATTCGATTATCCGTGTTGACAGGACGAAATATCTGCGATATTCAGATGGTGAGGTAAAAAGCTTAAAATATTGCATTGCTTAGTTAAAAAATTGTGCTGATCAACGTAACATATTTCGTAACGATTCCGAGACAAACAGTTAGCGAAATATTTCAATTACTTTTTACCGATACACAATAAAGCAAAAGCGAGCACAAATCCACCCTTAAAACTCTCCCCAAAAAAAGTATCTCCAATCTCTTCGAGGCGTCATCTGCACGTAACAACCCGTGCATATCAAAACGCGCCGCGGACCCTTAAAAAAGGGCCGGACTTAAGAAGCGCCCCCGAGCTTTTTAAGTTCTCGCGGCGAGCGACGTTGACAAATGAATTATGCGACGTGTCGCCGATTGATAAATGGCGGAGAGAGCGAGAGAGAGAGCGACGCTCGTTAGGATATTCGGACGCGTCGCTGCTGCCCGGAGCAGATCAT
Organism: Ormyrus nitidulus; assembly: GCA_900474335.1. Lineage (NCBI taxonomy): Eukaryota > Metazoa > Arthropoda > Insecta > Hymenoptera > Ormyridae > Ormyrus > Ormyrus nitidulus. The sequence goes on from UCOL01001998.1 coordinate 16,598, forward strand.
CGCTCGCCCCCCTCCTTCTACGGGAAACGGCGCAATAAAGCCGCTCGTGCGTACACCTCGAGAGGATTTTGCGGATCTGATTTATTGCCGATCGGTCCATTAATTGACTGGTTTGTACCGTCGCGCGAGAAACGGTGAGCGATGCTTTTTCTTTTTTTAAGGCGCCGATGGAGGTTTAATTGTGTCGCTGCTGGTTTTGGTGGTGGAGAGACTGAGGCGATGAGATGTCGATTCGGAAATTATGCTTGCCAGGATGGTTGGGGGGATGTTATTTTTAGAAGTAAGAGCTGTTTATTTGAATTGATAGAGGTGTGTGATTAAGTGATCAAGTGGCAGACTTGCGTAATGTACAGTTTATCAAATGTATACAAACGTAGGAAAACGTTCAATTGTTGCGTATCGATTTCGATTTACAAGGAAAACAAGAGAACGCGATATAAAGTATACAATAGTGTCTTAAAAACTTAAGTAAGTAAAAGATTAGAGAATAAAAAAATGTTTGAATGTAATTTCGTAATTCTGCATGTAATTCTGCATGCAATGAAATAAGTGCAATTTTACTGGTTCTTTAACGGTTCTAAAAATTAAATGACTCGGCGACCGAAAATTAAACATCTAAAATTCAACAGTCACACTCCTTATCGAGCCTAATAAATCGCAATCGGAAGCCAATAAAAACCCCCGCCTCATTAACAAACAATAAGGAAACCGCGAAAACGACCCGGCCGCCATAAACGCTCGTCCGTTAAAAAAAAAAAGAAAAAAACCGGCGGCAAAATTTGAATTTCGAGCCGCCAGCTTCGGCCTTGCCGGCAAAGAGAACCGCGATCGTGCCGGTGCAATAATTATTATCGCCGATACGACGTGTCTGCGACTGTGCCCATTTTTTCGCGGCGTCCTTCGCGCTCGCTAAACGCTCGAGGATACCGGCCGTCGCGCCGTTAAAAAGGCAAAAACAGCCAGCGAAATAGAAACGCTCTTTCCCAACCGTTCGTTAGCACCGGCAGCGCCGCGGATATCTGTGTGGCGCTGCGCGCGCAGCCTCCGGAACCTGTGGTTCTCTCTGAGTTCCCGCTTTTCCGCGGCGGCGTTAATTTTCGATTGTTTTTTTTTCGAAATGTGGAACGATCGATCGGGGGAGGGTTTGTGAATATTTGCCGCGGCGAGTGTCGAGTGTGCGCAAATGTCAAGGCGGTGCTAAACAGCGCTTATGTAACGCGTCTTTAACGCTCGAGTTGTAAGTGGATCGTAAATTTCTTTTTTTCAGCTCTCCGCGGCTCTCTCGGGTAGTTTAAGAATTATCTCTTAAAATGTATGTCAGAGTATAAATCGGCATTTCGAAACTCCACGTAACAGATCTAGTTTTGCAAATCGATATCGACGCTCGTTTCTCGGTTGTCGAGTTTACATTTGAATAATGACAAACTCGAGAGCTACGGTTAATCTCGATTTTTTTTTCCATCAAAAATCTCAATGCACCGAGGAGTCGTTATAATTCTCTTCAAATAACCGCGTTAAACGAACTTCCTCGCGTTCGTTCGAACGAATCTCCTTTCAAACATCCGGCAGTAACTTTTCCCAACCGGGAAGAAAAAAGAGAGGAGGTAGAATTTTCGATATCTCTAAAAGGTAGATCGATTCTCCGGGGGTAATTCCGAAGAAAAATCTCGGCTCCCTTTACATCTCATAGAAATCCCGGCTCACCTTCGGCCGCGATTCATTTGTATTGAGCCGGGAGAAAAAATGCCTCGCCATAAAAAGATCATTACCAAGGACGGCAATAAAAGGCGAGGAGGAAGAAGGAAGGAGGGTGGGAGGCGAAAAAATTTCGAATCAGCAGAAGTGTAGTAGCGGCGGCGGCTGGAAAGGCGAAAAGAGAGAGAGAGAGAGAGAGAATGAAAAATCGAATAGCACTTACGGGTCATTGGTCTTGGGTAGGAGGGTACCGAGCTCCTTGATCCTGTCGTTGATGTTGAACCGTCGCCTCCGCTCGACTGAAAACAGAAAATCGCCTCGCATCAATCATTGTATCACACCTCCGCCGAGCGCGCCGCCTGATTTTTCCCCCGCGCCCACCCCGTTCCGGCTTTTGTTTTCCCGGGGCTCGCGCAAGGCTCCCTCCCCTGCAAAATGGCAGCCCTTCCCTTTTTTCTTTCTTTCTTAACGGGGGAGGTGAGAACTCGTGCTGCGAACGGCCCTCTTCGAGGGGGTTGCCTGCTTGCTTTGATTTGCGGATTGCTGCGGCGGCGAGTGGCTATTTTAGGAACTTTTCAGAAGGGGGAGAATTTACATGGGCTTATATTTATCTATTTTAATTTTACAAAAAGAGTTTTTCGCAATTTGTTCCGCGGCAATTTTCATCCGTCGCCATTGTACACTTTTAACTTTACCGAAGACGCATGAAATTTTATTGCAGGTGATGCCGAGCTCTGCGCTAAAAAGTATAAGCATCAGCGGAATAAAACGAATTCTGGTCAAACGAATTTCGCCGTAAAATTTTACCGCGGCGAAAACTGCAAGGGAGAGCAAAGCTCACAAGCACAATATCCCGCGAGCGATAAAACGCAGCTTTATCAAAGAGGAAATCGCCTCCTCGACGGCGGCCCACATTTCGCGCGATAAACACTCCGCGCTGCGTGACATAAGTCGCCGCGGAAATTTCGTAATCCGCGCTGCGGGGAAATTACGAATCGATCGGCGCGTCCGTCCTGCTTCTTCTTTTTTTTTTCCACTCGGCGCTCCGCGGCGCGTCGTTATTGGCGCGCGATTGTATTCCCCCTGTTTACGGTACGAATTAAAACGTGCTTCCCTGAGTAGATAAGCCACGATGTACCGAGATATCAGCGCGGTAAACAACACGTTCCGAGTCAAAGCGCTTTCGCAAACAGTCGAGTACAGACGGTTTTTTTTTTTTTCTTTTTAAGGCGGGAGGAAACGCGGTCTTGCATGCTTTATGAACCGACGCACCTGGGGAATGACTGGGCGTTTTATCTTCTTACGTGCCAACTGCCATTATTGTCCCTTTGTAAAATTACGAATTCTTCGAGTCTTTACGCGTTACTAATGCTTCGAGCGTTTAAAAATCATTAGTCTTATTATAAAAACAATACTCGAGACTGCGATCACGTTGTCAACAAATGCTACTGGTAAATGATTTTTAGTGATAAATACGTGTACGAAGCTATAAAGAATTCAAAATTTTTTTATCTCTTCACGCTTCATTTCCACCATCCATAATTCAGCGCGAAAGACCCTCACAAAGTACCTCCCCGAACTTTCCCTCCCCTCAAAACATAACCCGCCACTTGTAAAACTCCCCCCGACATCGGTCGGTAAGGCAGAGATCCCCCCCGAGTCGCAAGTCGGAGTTCAAGTACCGTAAATCAAGTCGGGCCGAAAAAAAATAAAAGACGGAGCGCGCCGCCCGGCAATCTGCAGCCACCGCCGCTCGTCGCCCCGCTACGCACGCAGATTAGATAAGCGGGCGGCGACGCGCCGTGAGCGGCGAATTCAATTGACGAAAATTGCCCGCCGCCTCTCTTTATCGTGGCAGGTGGCGGCGGCGGCGGCATCGATAATGATAAAACGTGCCTGGCCTAGCGTATCGCTCTAATCGGCTTTAATGCCGAGTGCTCTCTCTCTCTCTCTCTCCCCGATTAATTCCCCTTGTTAATCAATCATTGACGTGGCCGCGGAATTCGCTGGCTGTAACGGTTTCGCGCCCCGATCGACGTCCTCCTCGCCGGTAATGACGGCTTTCTGGCGCTCTGTTTACTGCCAAAGTGCTAATTTCGTGTTTGCGGCAGTTTCGAGTTGCCGATTCTCGATGGAAGGGCCGAGAGGGCCAATGACTAATAAGAGCCCTTTTTTTTGAACTTTTGTTTTGGCGACCCTCCTGTGTTTGCGCAAATGTTTCGCGGGATTTTTATCGGCGCTCGAAAAATTTTTATTCGATTCTCCAAGTTTTTACCGGCGAGATTGCGCGAGTTCGGATTCTGCATAAGACGAGACTCGGATTTTGAACGTTACTCGTCGGGGGAAGCGCAACGGGAGATTTCCAAGTTCTTCGAATCTCATTCGGAAAAGTTGCATCCGCAGTTCAGTAACTGCGCGTGAAATGAACACTGATTGCGAGATTCAGCCGTAATATTTCTATGCTGATGTCGCGAGCGGCAATTTTTCAAACGATTTTTCCGCCTTAAACATTTACTTTCGACCGAGACTCCAATAATTACGTGTCTTCGCGCAAATTAACAATCGTTCGATTAAATAACGTACTCGACGCTGATTATCACGTCCGACTTTTTACAATCGCAAAAAACCCCATTCCCAACTTCGTTCTCGATCGCGCTAAAAATTGTCTCCGCACTCGGCTCTCAATTAAACAAGTGTCAAAGACTCCCGAACAAAAGAAGACCCTCCAACTCGATCGGCAGGCTCGGCTTATATATATATCTATCGGCCGGTGCGAAAACTTCCGGCCCGTAAAAACGTCGGGAAAAGGAGTCGCGATGGGGAGCTGACTGGCGCACCTGCGACACGAAACACACTGCACCGAATTATCCGCTCGATCCTCCACCTCCCATTTTCTCTCCCCCGAGAGGCGGAAAAGTTTGCCGCGCTGATTAGGTTAGGCGGGAGGTTAATTCGAATAAGCGGGACGTGCTCGCGAGAGGTTATATGCGGGAGGAAGTGATCGATCTTTCGACTGGGAGGGAATCATTTTTCGGAGGTTGCCGTGTTATGAGAGCTGGATTCGGGTTTGATTGAGATCGATTCGATTGTTTACTTTGGCGGAAGTGGTGTTTAGATTTTTGGAGAGGATTAAACAATTCCTTATTGATACTTCGTGGAAAAATAATAAATACTCATTTTTAGTGAAAAACTAAAAATGGAGACAATTCAGGGAGCTGCAAGGTATTTTATCTTAATGAAATTGAAATATTAGTCGTAATAAGCTTAAGAAATAACTAATTTAACTTTTCTTATCTAATTTTTATTTCACGTTATCAAATCACGATGATAGACACTCGCGTCACTATTTTCAAGCTAAACCGCTGTGATTTTATGGGTTTTAAGTGCAAATCAATTAATCTAGCGATCAAGTAGCAAGTAACAAGTTCACTCGGAGAAAAAAAGGAAAAATCTTTATTCGTTTCACAGAAAACTATTTATTTTTATCCAGCTTATCTTATTAAGTTTCAAGCGAGTATTACTCAGTAACTGACAGTCGTGAAATACAATCCTTCAATAACAAATAAACCAAAGCTCATTTGAATTTTAAAACGCGCGCCGATTAAAGAGCACAAACCCGAGAACAAACACGTTTCAAAACAGCCTCGAGCAAAAAAAAAACTCCCCGGAGCACACAACAACCGTTTCGAGAACCGCGAAATTACCGCCGCGACCGTCGTCAGGTCGCTTCGCGCCTTGGAGGTACATTTTCTAGAGCTTAGCCGTTCTACGGAGGCGTGACAAAAATCGCCGCCGATTGTTCGAGAGCGAGAGAACGCGACGAACGAAAGTCGTCCTTGCCTCGACGGTGAAACGGCGCGCGGCTCGAAATGAATTTCAATTAAAAAAAATATAAGGAACGAGTCCTCGAGCGAGGCCGAGCGCCGATGCAGCTTTCATATCTAGGTTTTCTTCAATGCGCCGCGTCTGTCGTTTCGCCGAGATCCTGAAGTGTCGTAAGTTTCGAGGAAAACGGCAATGGTGTCAAGATTTGACCCTGAATCGAGACTTTGTAGTGCAAGCGTATCTTGGCGAAATTGAGAAAATGTATCTGTTTTTTAATTAGAAACTTTTAAATATTTTTCTATATTAATATACAAAAACCACGTTTAAAATCTGCGTTGGAAATAACGGTTTATTTAGACGCTGATTAAGAAGAGCAAAAAAAATTAATATTCCAATTAGTGAAAAGTTTAATATCCAACCGATGCGGAGAGAACGCATTTCCGTTGCTAATACCGAAGTGAAGGAAAAATAATTGTAATGAAAGTGCGCGCGAAAAAAGGAACGCGGCGTAAACCCCCAAAAACGGAGCGCGATCCCGACGAAAAGGGCGGACGGTACCTGGGAATATACCAATAAAGAGGAGAATGAAGGAAGGTGGAAGGAGGCAGGAGAGCGGCGAAATAAAATTTGTAATTTCACCCGAAACATCTGTGCTTCCTCTCTGTGCCTGCCGCATCGCGCGGCGATATTATTCCCGTCTTTCTCTTTTTCCTCTATCTCCGCCTCTGCCGTTCTTTATTTTCATCCTCCGTCTCTTTCAATTTATTTCTCCATTTGTACTGCTTATGAGGTTTATTCTAGTTTTACTATATTTACTTTGCTTTGTTGTGCGAGGTTTTCATGCGAAATGGAGCTTCTGCCGTCGCTTTAAATTAAGTTTCAAAAATTAATTTTAATTCACTTTGCATAATTGTTGAAAATCAATTATGTACCTATCAGTTTAGTTGACAATAACGTGCTAAAACTTAACTAATAAATTAATCTAAGAATTATTTTAATTATTTTTTTTTACCTAGAGATTAGAGATATTATCCTAAAACTAACCTAGTAATATCACATTGTTTTGACGGCTGCAAAGGGAGACGAAATGATGAGAGGGGCCAGAGTGCCTCCCTCTGGTAACCAACTTAGGTCGCAGCAGTTCTTATACATATCCTTAAAAATAGTTATCACTTACGAGTAGTTTATCCACTAACGAATAAGAAAAATCGAACTTGAGGTTAATTCTTCGACTGGATTTAGATAATTTGGCAAAATGTTTAATTTTTATATATTTTCGTGTACCAGCCCTACACTCAAGTGATTAATTTACCTATGTAGGTTACTCTTGTAATTGTCTGGCTTAAATAAATAAAAAAACAAATAATACATCTTTAATTACACGCCATAGCTAACAAAATGAATGCAGAATAATTGTATCGTTCGTTAAGAATATTCAAAGCTGCGTAAAACCAGAGTCAACACTAAGCTCAGTCCTCTCGCAATATCAATCCTCCCCCGAGATAACTCAAAAAACCAATCCCCTTGAAAAATCCTCGCCTAAACAGCGATTCTTAGCTCCGCCGCCGATAACAGTAACGACGTGTATTACAATAATTACGCTTATATCACAGCCGACGATAGCGGGGCAATTTCACTCGGTCCGCTCTCGGGCAAAACCGCACACGCCGTCTCGCGGATATTGGCCGAGAGAGAGAGAGAGAGAGGAAAGAGAGAGAGAGAGCAGCTCGGCTGCTCGCAAAAAGGAGGAAGCCGATACTTTCGGAGATGAAATCTCGAGCGTTTTTCATACGTGACCCTCCGCTGCCGGTCTATACGTGATTCGATTGCCGGAGCGCGCGGCGTTTCGCGCCAAAAATGAAAGTCCCTCCTCCTCCCCCCTCCCTCCGCCCTCTCTCTCTCCGAGCGTACGGCGCATAAATTTCCGAAGCCGCAGCGGCGGGAGAGATATTTTAGAGCGGGAAAACTTGTTAGAGCCCGGGCCTGGACAAGTGGCGGGAAATTGCAATAAGGAGCTCTCTCCCGAGCTTGTTTTCAAAAGGGCCCCGGGAATTTTCAATAACTAGCTGAGAAATAACATTTGTTCTAGGGAGAAATGAAAAATATAGGGGTATCTCGGGGGCGGAGAGGAACGGGGTTTGGGAACGGCTGAAATTGACTCGTCGGAGGGAACGTTTCTATATCGCCGTTTCGCATTGTTCGCGTTCACATAATGCACGTTTAACGCCGAGCGAAATTGTAGTATTGTGAGAATGCTTTTATGAAGCTAGGAATTAAGCGCGAAGCGACCAATTTTAAATTTGGGTAACTGATATTTTCACATTATCGGTATTATAATATCAGTCAGTATTACAAAACTAATAAAAATTAATTTAAATTGACCCTACGTTCTGAAACTGAATAAAAATGATTTTTACATTTTATTTAAATTTGCAGCTATAGTGATAGTCTCTATTTAATAGGAAACCAACGTTTCAACCACAAAAGCGCTCTTCTTCAGGGTCAAATGAACATAAAAAGCCTTTCTTTTGACTGGTTAAACCTCGGCTTTTTTTATTTACTTTTACCACGTCGACTTCTAAAGCATCGAAATTCTGCTTGAAAAAATCCGAACAGAGCGAAAAACTATGCCTTCGATCCACGGCTCTACCTCCTTATAAAAGAACATTTTTAGAATCCAAAATGATTTTTCAGTGTACTCTCACTCGAGCACAGCCCCACTTTTCCCCCAACAAGATTTCGAATTCGAGCTGATGAAATTCGAGCTCAAAAAAATTTCCCGATAAAAGCCCACCGAAGAGTAGCAGCCTCATTTCAGAAAAAACCCTAGGCTCGAAACTTCACTCCGCCCTCGGCCTCGACAATATAAAGCCACCTCCTTTGTGCTTCGCGCATGATCCGGTGTGTTTCTCTTCTATTTTTTTTCTCTCCGCGGGCACTCGGCGGCCCCCTCAATAATTTGAGCAGCTCGCAGTGCGCGGTGTGTAACACTCGGCTCCTTTTTCTCTGCCGTTTCGTTTGGCCGCCGCCGCCGCGCTCTCTGGCTTTCGAACCTCTTCTTTGAGAGGAGAGGGCGGCACCGGATAGCGGAAAGAGACTCGCGGAGAGAGGCGCCCCGCCCGCCGCTCTTTGAACATTTTTCCAAGCAGCGGCTCTGAATATTTGATGCACGTAGGGAATGCACTTTTTCGCGGGGAATACCGAAAAAGCGCGCGGAATGCCGCGCTGCTTTTTGCCGTCGTCTGTTTTTCTTTTTTTTTTCCATCGCCGGGCTCTCTCTCTCTCTCGGCGTCTCTCTTTGCCGTTTGCGCCGCGCTCCTCTACTTATGTTTTTCGCGATAATATTGTTACGTCGCTCCGGAGTCTGGCGCGGAGAGAGAGAGAGAGAGAGAGAGGTGTGCGCGATCGATTGTGTGCTCTCCGCGCGCATTTTTCGAGGCCGCTGAAATATTTAGATTTCGAGATGCTTTGGGGAGCCGCTGTTGGGAGCTTTGAAATTTTAACCATTTTCGAGGGTGTAATTGGGGATTTTTAAGTGGAGAGAGAGCTTTTAATGTTTTTTATAACGCCATTTGCATTTGGGTTCCGTAAATTTTTGAGCGACGAATGCGGAAGTGACTTTGAGAACTGCAAAATAAATCAAAACTGAACTAATCGAATAATCGCGATCGTTAGAAATCAATTTAAATGTTTGCAAATACAAGATTCTGTCCCCTATTTTTGAAAAAATGTCTTAACGATCTTTTAAGATCTTACGATTCTTAATTCAACTATACAAAATAAAACTTGTACTCTCTCCATCAATAAGACCACGTTATCATAACTCGTAAGAATAATAACAAATTTATCGATCCAGCCGCAAAACTTCTTAATACCGCTGCTGAGACGCGCACAAAAACCGGCAGAGTCCTATTTTTCTTAAACCCCCACCCCGTTATGCCAACGCGTTCGCAAAGATTAAACGTAACAATTGCACAACTCGCCTCGGTGTTATTAAACGAAGCAATGACTCGTCGATCTCTCGAATTTTTCGCCCGTATTTATACACTCTCCCGTCTAACCCGAGCGCAGACCGAATCAAGTGGATCGCACGAGCCGAAACCGCAGCTCTCGATTTCGTCGCGCCGTAAAGCCCGCGGCGTCTGCCGGCGGCGGCCGACTATTAATAAATTTATCGGCCATAATCAATTTGCTTTTACTGCTACGGCTGCCTTGACTTTTTACTCGCGCGCAACGACTTTTCCCCGAAGATCGCCGCGCGGATTTTTCTCCGCGCCTTTTTTTGCAGATCCGCCGATTAATCGGCTCGAGGTCGAGCGCATTTGGATTTTGTGTTCGATTGTTTTCGAGGGAGATCGAGAGGAGTTTGGAGAAAGGACGGATCAGACGGACGCGCTTGAAGGACCGTAAGCGGGTTTGCGGAAGCGGAGAAAAGCGGAAGGGTAGTTTGGTTAAAGATTTACAAGTGCGAGCCCTGCTTGAAAAGAGCGCGGATTTTATTTTATTGCGTTTTTTTTATAATTAGATTTAACCTTTCAAATTCTTTTTTTTATTTAGTTATTTAATGTCGCATCTCCCTTTAAAATAGTAACGACAAGATTAACTATAGTCAGTAGGTTTTGGAATATGTATTATCTGCAAATTGATTGCGACCCACGAGTTCCATTCCCACCGAAAAATCCGGTAAGCATCTTTTCGAAATAACCCCGAAAATTTCACTCTGACGGATACAAACCCGCAGCCTCCAGCAGCTTTGTCTTGGAAAGCAAAGACCGTCGTTTACCTCGAAGTAAGAAAAAAAAACCGATGCCTTAACCGCCTGAGCCGGGGACCGCACTGAAATGCTTCGTTTGAAGTCAAACAGTTAATGTTTCGCTCGTAAAATTGGACTACTTGAATTTAGTAGAATACATTTTACTTTACAACTTCACAGCCTTCTGTGTAAATGGAAAGAAAATCTACTTCAATAAAATGTTCGTACATCAAACAGTATAAAAAATTATCTGCATAAGTAAATTTACAAAAGAAAATATTTGAATAATTCTCTGATGATGCAATTCAACTTTATTAACACACTGTTTGTTATAGAATATTTTCCTCAACGCGCCAACTTTAAATTACAACTTCGAACTACAATTGCAATCTCTTTGCGTTAATTAATCGAAACGCCTTTTTTCGCAATTCGAATTAAGCGTTCCATTAAACTCAGCCAAGTCGCCCGAGGAAGAAGCAATTCCTGAAAATCTCGGACATTGAAAACGCGCGGCGCCGCCGCTCTAATTGCTAAAGCGAGTCGCGAAAAATCCATTCTCGGAAAAGCAACTCCGCGATACAGCCGATCTGTCTCCCTCCCCGCGCTTCCTCCACCTTATTTTACGTCCTCGGTAAAAAAAGAAATAGACCCATCTCGGGTGAGCTTGATGTACTTACTCATATTGTGATTGTCCTTCTTCTGCCTGTCCTTGGCAAGGGCGTGGATTTCGGCATCGGTGAGCAAAAGGGGCTCCGGCTTTATCTGCAAATCCGGCAGACTCGTCAGGCTGCCCGATTGGCCGTCCTTCAAATTGTCCCCCAGGGATCCAGCCTCGAACGCCAGCAGATCATCCAGGAGATCCTCCGCCTGCGAATTTTTTTAAGGAAAGATTTGCAATTGGTTTAATTGATTTTTTTTTTGAGGGTCGGGGAGTGAATGTTTATAGTTTGAAATGGTTATTTTCGCAGTAATCGAAGGGGGGTAATTAATTATTGATTTGCGCTGCTTATTTTATCCTATTTTAAGAACGTATCGACTGAAGGAATCTCTTGGAAAGTAAACAGAAGGCAAATGAGTAATTATAAACAGTTTCACAAGATATCGGCGACAGCAATAATTATCAGCGGCCAGACCAATAAAATTTCAATAATTTTTCATAAATTTTTACTCGCAATCAAATTAGTCTTTACTTTGCAGTTTGTATAAACAAGTTGTGGAATTGAGAGTGTTTTAATTAGTCTTTCTTAAGTTCTTTTATTGCATTATAATTGCAGTTTTCTTTTTTAAGAAAAAATATCTTTTTATAATTTTGAATCGAAATGTAAATAACTTTTTAAATGCAACACAATCAACTTTGCAAGAAATGCACATTGCAACAAAGTACGTTACAAAAGGTATTCTTGAACGTGAATCTTTTTCCATCATTAACGTACAGCAACTCTTCTGCTATCAAGAAGCAATGAAAAGGCAGATTAAAAGAAGTATATTAAGTAAACTTAAAATCATTCTTACGTCACAGTTTACCGTGAGATTCATTAGTTCTCTTAGATTACGAAAAAAATAAATAATGAACGTGTTCGTCTGCAGCCAATAATTCCTTATATGTATATTCCAAGAATAATTAGCAACGAGTTTCCTGCCGCACTTCATCGAATGATTAACATTCTAACCTGAAAACTCTTTCACAAGTAAGTGCATTGTGTTACGGTGTCCTTTTTCTTTTTTTAAATGCGCGACAAGCAGAGAGAAAAATATCGGCGCATCGCAAACAATTCTTTATTTACGGAGCATATAGGAAAATAACATCGAGCGCACGTTGCGAAACTGTAAGCTGAAGGTACTTTCAGAAAAACATAGACGTCAAATCAATATTGATAGGGAAAGATTTCACAGAAGTCGGGAAGATTATTTGTCAGCAATAGAAATTATATGTAAATTAAAATAAGTAAAAGTAAAAGTATCTTTGAAAGATTTTTTGTTTGTAAAAATTAATTTTTTTATTCAAAGTATATCAAAACATTTTTGAATTTTTTTTTTAGAAGTAAAGAGGCTTTTTCATTTCCATTTCTTTATATGGAGTTTTTCGTTTCTTTTTAGTTAGAATAAATTCTATTATTTATCAATCACATATTCATGTGCTTTTGAAACGATTTGCACTTTATTATCTTTTCAAAGATGCTCAAAATAATTTCATAAACATCGTTCCTTAAAACCGAAAAATCCCTCTTCACCGGGTAAAGAAGCTTTTCAAAAAACACGTGACAATCACTCCGAAAATCCCTCGTCCAAAAAATGAAAAACCCCCACTTCAGCAGACGCGATTCAGCAAAAAGCACCGCCTGAAATTTCCCTCCCCAGACGGACGGAGCATCGCTCGCTCCGAAATCCGTCTTCCGGTCAAGCAGGAGCGATCGGCCGGATGATCGATGCCGCGACGATATCCCGCGGCGTCATCGCGAGCTACGCGCCCCGTTATCGATGGCTCTCTCTCTCGCTCTCTCTCTCGCGGTCGGCCCGGGATTTATAGCGCTCTCCCGAAGCCGAAGAAACCGCGGGCGAATCAAGTGCCGTTAATAATTCCGGCGACGCCCTCCGAGCTAAATCAAGCGCTTTTTGCGAGAGACGCTTGGAGGTCGGACGGATTCTTATAGCGGTGTGTGGTTTACGGCGGCGGGGGTTTACTTTGTGGTGCAGCGTCGTTTCGTGCGGATGCGGGTGTGGTGATTGTGTAGTCAAAGTTGGTTCTCTTCAATTTCGAAATGTTGGTAATTTATTAAGTCGAAAGCAGGCGGTATAAAATAAACGATGATAGTTTTTTAAACGATTTCTAATAATTAGCAATCGGCAATCTTATTCGCCATTAAGGTAGTTGTATACCAAGATATAGAAGTTTAAAAAAAAAATTCTTAGCAGACTTAACAATCATTTGATTACGTAAGTAA
>UCOL01001999.1:0-29635 GCA_900474335.1 Ormyrus nitidulus
ATATATAAATTTCACCAATGTTAAAGTGTGCACAATTAATATGTGCACGATTCTTATGTGCACAAACCACACCTTGCTTTACAGAAAACCTTTAATTAATTCGTGTCTAACAGTCATTATTGGAAAATTGGCACCTTATTCTTAGCGACCATTGGGAAAAAGAAATACGTATAAATCTTAAAATATTGTAAAATTCTTTTTTAAACTTACAAGAAAATAAACAATTAGGTATATATTTAATAAAAATTCATTAAAATTTATTATTTAATAAAACAATTAATTAAAATACAATAATGATTTGATTAGATAAAATTATAATAAAGCTTCTTTATTATAATTTTCGAAACTTGCTTTGAATGCTAATTAGTGGTCTTATTAGAAATGAAGCTGCCATTGTTATTATATTTGAATTAAATATCAGAAAAGTCCGATTAGCTTCGCTCGCATTTTAGCGGATATCCGCAGATATTTTTAGACGCTGATATTCAGTGGCCTATGCAATAATTTTCGTTGCTTTTTAATATTGAATCGGTAATTATTTTATTAATCAAACGGGCAAAATGCCCAATTACAATGCGACAGTGTTTGTTGAAAACAAAAATAATGAGGGTAAAAGCCTCATTATATTATGAAATTATAAAAATCTTAAAAATGAATAATTTTGAAAAACTATGACTTTTATTAAAGACGAATTCCCAATTAAATTATAAAATTGAAATAAAACATAAAGTTACAAAATTAAGCACAGAAAATTAATTTTTTAAATTATTAATTAGAAAATTTATCGCTTATGTATTTAATTAGATTATAATTTTAACCTTATTATCGATCAAAAAATATATGAGATTCTAAAATCTGTAAATATCTACGATTTTTTTAATAGATTCTTCAAAAAATAGTTTTGTACATGTATATCTTTTTTAATTGCATTTCCTTTTGCATGTTTTGTTTTCTTACCTGCATTTTTCACAACGGAAGACGCTTAGTCGCTAACTAAAAAACAAAAGTGAACCGTCACGAATGATACGTGATGGTGTCGAGGGCGGTAAAAAAGCGTTACAGACTTGTGGAATTCTGGAATTGGTGTCGGGACCAGCCTGAGACGATTTCGGCTGAACAATGCGTTGGCGTTCTGACTAGAGCAAGTGGCCTTTCTACAGTAAGTTGTTCAGCTCTATTCAGTTCTCGAATGCATACAATGTATATAAAAATATAATAGTTGCTGAATATTTGAACAAAATCTACACTATCAGAAATTTCAGTTTATTTGAACGCTTGCCGCGACGCGACCATAGAGGTATTACAGTTAGAGTAGGCAAGCAGGGTCGAAAAACGACCGATCAAAAAAAAGAAGAAAGAAAATCGGCTAGGTGTGCTATCTCTCTCTTTCACGACGCATGCGCAGAGAAAAAGAAAACCAGTAACTGCATTCTGCTCAACCTACGAGCCTGTCTGCAAAACGTAGTTCCGTGCCCCGTGCGCCGTGCGCTGTGCCATTGTATGAGAACTGTGATTGGTTAATTTTGTTTATTTGACTAATCACGACTTAGACTCAATGGCATAGCGCATGGCGCACGGCGCACAGCGCATTTTGTAGACAGGAGGTACGTATGCAAAATGTAAACATGAGTTTACTTTATTTTAATTGACACTTATGAATGATTTAATATATTGTGATAAAATTGTGACTAATTTACTTAATTTAATATTACAAAATTAATATCTGAAATTAGCATTAAGTAAAAATAAATGCTGTTTGTTAGTTATTTTTTAAAATCATGAAAATTATTGAAAAAATTCTCTATACATTTTTTTATAATAAATTTTATAATAAAAATTCTTACGAGATCAGAACTTATAACTGACCAATCCGGGGTAAGTACGCACAGCGCATGCGTCATAAGAGAGAAATAGCAGCCTAACTTCGTTTTCTCTCTCTTCCATGCTTGCCTACTCTATCTGTAGTAACTCTATGGACGCGACGCATGAGCAGTGAGCTGGCAACGTTGCACACACGTCTACTATCAATTCAACGTAGGTATAGTTATAGTATAGTATAGTGGCGCTCAAAGACGCGTCGCTCGCTCGCCGCTGCGTCAGTATGGGTACGCGTGTGATGAAGAGAGAAAAAAGCTAAGACGCATCAACGCACGAGAGAGCAAGAGCGAGGGAAACGAAAGCAAACCCGCGCGCGCGTCCGCCATTTTGTGTCTGTAACCCTAACGCGAGAGTCAGAGCAGAGCAGCAACACGATTGTTAGCGATACGTACAAATTCAATCGCCCGAATCTCTTTCGGCAAAGGAGAGCTGCAATCGGGTTCAACAGTACCGTCCGTCTGTACATCTATCATCTATCGTTCCCCCATTTTATCAAGAGTCGGGATTGAAAACAAGCGAAGGTCGACGCCGTGCCTGCGCCGCCCCATCAAAGCATCTCGACTCTTGCAGACGGATAATTAATGTGAAGTATTCGTGAATTCTTGTCGAAAGAGAGCAGGCTCCTAAAGAATTTTTAAAGAGGTGGCTGTTACCAAGCGCAAGTGAACCACACAAGCACGCCAGCTTTCGGAACCACTACGTGAGTTTTGTGGTTAGGTGCTGCTGCTGCTGCTGCTGCTAGAGTCTAGTGGTTCCAGTCTAGCACGTTACATCGGGTAGATAGTAATCGGAACTCGGCTTTTGATTGAGGAGGGACGACGAGGAGAATTCGTTAAAAGTAAGTAATATTATGTGCTGAATCTTCTCGGGACTTTCGTCGGCGAAAACGGGAGAGGAAGAGAGAGCCGATAAAAAAGCAACGTTCGCGATGTTCGTCCGAGCGATTAGCGTGCGCGCCTCAATTGTTGTTCACTCGCTCGCTTTTTTCGGGCCGGCCCGCTGCCTTTTTTTCGTTCGCTTCGGATTTCTGACTTTTTACGAGTGAGCAGTGTTTGTATTCGTGGCCGCAGAGCTTTATTAGCGGCGAGGTTAAAGAAGCGATTTGATCTTTGCAAGACTGTTGATGATGCTGACACTGCTGTCTGCTGATCGTTTTCGTGGACGTGTCTTCTTGGTGTAGTGCCGCAGATGCGGCGCCGCGCGATTATGCAATCCCCGCTGCCGTTTGCTTAATAAACCGTTGTTTGCGGGCGATGATTTCCTGGAGCATAACCTGTATAATTATAACCTTTACATGTCAACATAGTAGCCCCACTGGGTACTATATGCTCTAAATTTGAAAAAGGTGTGTATAACGGATTTCTTGGGGCTTTGCATCTTCAGATTTCTTTTATTCTGGCTGTTTTATGCAGTTTTAATCCTTGGAGGAAGAGTACATTGAGCTTGAATTTCTATGAATGTGATACTTGTATTTCCTAAGTAGAGGTTTTAAAAGTTTATTTTTAAATGGTGTCCTTAAAAAATCTTTAGTTTAAAGCTAGTATAAAAAATTAAAGATTTTAATTAACTATTAATGCATTGTTTTATGCCTGATGCAATAGAAGTTCTGAATTGAGTTTCAAAGCATTGATTATTGATTAGTGTCTGGACTGCAGCCATTCTTACTGTTATTTTGTATTTTTCAGTGGTGTCAGTAATAAAGTAACAAAAACACTGACAATGGATGTCGGTGGAGATCTGACCCTACAATGGGTTGAAGAAGTAGGAAATGTTATTCACGAAGAAGTAATATGTGGTCTAGAAGCAGAATTAGATGCTCCTGTAGAGCAGATGGTGGGAGCATGCGAGGAAGTCACGGGGGAGGAGACCGTGGAATCTGTTGTGGAAGATACTACTCCCATAGCAGATACAGAGATCCTCATGGTTTCACAAACAAGTGATATGGAATCAATATATGTTATACCACAAGATCAAGGACATGATTATCTCAACATCCAAGTTACTGAAGAAGTTATCACTGATAACTGGGATAGATCTGGACCAGATGATGGGTAATGTATATACTTATTAATTCATAAATAAGTAAATTTATTAATTTTAAAATGTTTAGTTTTATTTAAATTAAATTAAAGTAAAACTATTTTTAATTGTAAAAAAATAATTAAATTTTATTTTCATTTATTATCTTAAAATTTCAGAATGGAAGTACCAGAAACTAAAGTTTCACATGACAATTTACTAGAATATGATGATATGGAAATTCCCTTGCCAATTGATCAAGATTCTTATACAAATACAAGACCATATCCTTGTGATTTTTGCAGTAAAAGATTCAGAAAAAAGGCAAATCTGATGAATCATATGGTTTCCCATCAAACAGAGCGCCCTCATGGTTGTAATTTGTGTGGTACTCGTTATGCAAGAAAATCTGATTTAATGAACCATTTGAAAATACATGCATATGCTCCCTCTCGTGATGGTTTGGAAGATGATTTGGAGGATCCATTAGCAACTGAAGAAGAAGAAAATCATCCTGTGAAAGGCAGACGTAAAAAAGTGCAGACTAATATTCCTAGGAAACGTAAAACTGTACCTGCAGGTACTAAAAGGACTGTAGATGAAGGTGCAAAAATGGATATAAACAAGTATGTACATTGTAATTATTCATAATTAACTACTAAATTCCACAAACAAATTTTATTATTTTAATTTTTAACTTTTTACATAAATATTAGATGAATTAAATGAATAATTTAAAAATTCAGCAATTTGTTTCTGATTTTTGAGATAGTCCTAATTTTGATTTATGCTTCAGATGGAATGAACAACTTGTACCACATGAGCAACAGGTGCCTAGGTGGCCAGTTACCGATGCTACAAAGCCATATGTGTGTCAGTTTTGCGGTGTAAGTTTTGCAAGAGAAAAAGCTCTTGCATCACATGCTCGTATCCATGGTGGAGATAGTCCGTTTGAGTGCACTTCCTGTGGAGAAATGTTTTGGGATGTTAATACTCTCCAAGAGCACATGAGAAGTAAGCATGGCATTGCCATAGGACAATCTGATCAAGAAGAGGTAGAAAATGAATCAACCTATGCAGGAGATGAAAGGTTTGGAGAATTCTTCTGTGATACATGTGGAGTTCCCTTTCATCGATTAGATCTTTTAAAACGTCATAGAAAGTAAGTGTAATTTTATAATAATACTGGTAATTTTAATTATTAATTAGTGTCTTAAAAATTACTGTATATCATAAAGTGAAGAAAATATAATTTTATTGAAAAAAATAATATAAAAAGAAAATATAACATAAAAAGAACGGGAAGAAATGGGAGATAATTTTTTACAAACTTTATCTTTTACCTAAATATTTTTAGGATTCATATAAAACAAGAAATTGGTACAATTGAAGGCTCCAGTCAACATCATGTTTGCAACGTGTGCGGAGAATGGTTTGAAGAAGCATTAGCACTATTAGCTCATGCAGAATTGCATGCTAGGTAAACAAATTTTTTTTTACATTCAAGACAAGAGAATAAAACTCGCATTCATTAAAAATATTTTTAACATTTGCAGTAGGTCGCCTAGTCGCAGATGCTTATTGTGCGGTGAAAGGTGTCGTGACGATGCTGAATTAGCTGAACATGTTCGCGAGATGCATGCGGAAGATGCTCCTCCAAATACATGTATACTTTGTGGAAAAACTTGCAAAGATAAACGGAGTTTATTAAAACATTCATGGATACATAATACTGATAAAACATTTGGATGTACTAAATGTGGAAAAAGATTCCATAGTAAAGCGAGATTACGAAGGTATTTTAATTTTAATTATACTTTTGTTCTTGTAGTAAACATTTATTCACATTTGATTATTCAATCCTTATTTAGACATATGGTATCGCATCGTAATAAAATGGTTGCTTGTGACGAGTGTGGTGAGGAATTCCCTGATGGACGAGCCCTCGTTAGTCACCGTCACTCGCATAACAAAGACTTGGGAGGACGAAC
Source organism: Ormyrus nitidulus (assembly GCA_900474335.1). Taxonomy (NCBI): domain Eukaryota; kingdom Metazoa; phylum Arthropoda; class Insecta; order Hymenoptera; family Ormyridae; genus Ormyrus; species Ormyrus nitidulus. The sequence continues at coordinate 5,889 of UCOL01001999.1, forward strand.
ATTTCCTTGCAGAGAATGTGGCAAGACTTTTGGAAGTCGTAGTTCTCAACAAATACATATCCGCATACATACTGGTGAAAGACCTTACGGCTGTAGATTTTGTTGGAAGGCCTTTGCTGATGGTGGTACACTCAGAAAACATGAGAGGATACATACAGGAGAGAAACCTTATGGATGTGCCATATGTCCCCGTGCTTTTAATCAAAGAGTAAAAAACATTATTAATAAGGATTTTTGCACGTGTTAAAAAAATATTTAATTTAATGTTTATTTTTTAGGTTGTTCTTCGAGAACACGTTAGAGCGCATCACTCGGGTCCTGATCCAAAATGTCATAATAGTCTTACACCTTACTTATGTAAAGTTTGTGGAGATACCTTACCCACATCTGACGAACTTGTTGCTCACATAGTAGCACACTGTGATGAAAATACAGCTATGCGCAGACAGCCTCAGTCTGGACCAAGAAAGTATAAACGTAGGCGTAAGCTGAAACACGAAGGTACATCATTCGGTACTCGTTTAAGTGAGTCCTTTGATATGCTTGACGGTCATTCTGATTCGGATGAGAATACGAAACGCAAACTAGGTAGAAAAAGTAAACAGCACCGTTCTAATGTTGAAGAAGGATATCAAAATGTCCTTAAGAGTTTCGAAAGTTCTCTGCAAAATATTAATTCAATAGTTAGTAATTCTAAAACTTATCCAACTAAAACGAAAACTCCGAAGAAAAAAATGAAAAAGGAAGAAAAGAAAGGTGGTTCAAGTGCAGCTGCTGGAGCTGATACTCCAACTACAAATCATCCCGGCAGACCAAAAATGATCCACACACAAAAGACGCGAGTACCTGTGGAAATAGGTACTGATGGTGTAAAGAAGGGGCAGAAGACAAAAACGATGGTAACGAGAACACCTAAAGTAATGCCAAACGAGCAGCCGGTAGCTTCATCATCAACAAAACCTCCTGGTAGTTTCACTGGTGGTGAAAGGAACAGACCACGTACTAAGAATGTAAGTTATCACGTGGAGGGCAGGCAGCAACTTTTACCTGCCACATTTCCTAAACCAAAGCTGGATGAACCTATTATTGATGAAAGACCAACAATAGAAATGGTGAACATAAAAGTCGAGCCAGGACTACCAAAAGTAATGACAAATCATAATGCAATTAATAATAATGGTGACATACTTGGTGTTAAGGAAGACAAAGAAGAGAAATCAGAGAAAACGGTAAAGAGACGGGGACCTGCCAAAAGGGCAAAGAGGAGGCAAACAGTCACTACCAGGAGGACTAGAGAAAAAGCAGCACTACCTTCTACTTCTGAGCTGCCTAGTAATACGAATTTTGATACGGACGATGCTGCAGAGGGAACTTTGGAACAAGAACAACAGCAACAACAGTTGGAAATATCGCAGCAAGAGCATCAGGTACAACCGACACAGCTGTTCGAATCAGTGGTAGATGGTAACAATCTTGAGGTAGCATTCGAGGCGAACGTTGTTTCTGAACAAGATGACATGGTGCAAGAGTCGATACTTCCGGACCTGGATAAAGTGAATCACATAGAAGAGATTGCTTCCACTGGAGGTAATGTTAAACTCAGCGTAAAAGTTGAATCGGCACCAGACGGAATACTTGATGTGCATAGCATTATAGGTTCTGTTGAAGAATCTGTGCCAGAGACCATAATACCGGATACGATTGAGTACACCTGCGAAATGTGTGCCGCGGTGTTTTCAACGCGAGCCGAATTGCTCGTGCATGTTCCCATACATATTTGATTTCTTTCTGTACCCCTGGTGATTAAGCAGATGTCGAGGTTTGTTTTACTTTAAAAGAAAAACGAATAATGATAAGACGCACTGCTTTGAAAAAGAGAAAGAATTGACGAATTTATCTTATTGACACTTTTTACCGAATGAAAAAGTCTGTAATCAGCTTTTCCAAAATTCTATTTTGATATCAGACATGGATACTATTTAAGACTGAATTAATTGAGTATTTCTGATGTAATTTACTGTGAAATGATTCGTCGTAGACTGATTGATTTTAAAATGATCAGTATTTACTGATTACTACATGAAGGTATATTATATTCATATGGATGTATTTATTTAAATTATGAAAATTAATTCTTAAAATTGATTATTTATTGTATTTGTAGAAATTTTTAATAAATAGATACGACTTATTCTGACTCAGTTATGCATGCTCTTAAATAGTGCTCATGTTTAATTAGATTCAAACAAATTCGGGAATCCCAAATAATCTCGAAATGAAATGACAGCTTTTTCTAAGTAGACCAAACTTGGACAACATTTTATTTGTCGTCAAAGAACAATCTTTCTAGACTTCAAAATGTTTTAATTAAAGTTACTGATGTATTTGAATAATTGTCCATTAGGAATCTTTTGTACTTTATTTATGTTTTTTTTTTTTTTTTTTTTTTTTCATAAAACAAGTTTTACTTTTTTTGTTCACATTGAAGTTGTTCTTTAATGAATTTAAGAACAATTTTAATGTGAACATAAGATTAAATGCGGGAATCAACAAAAATATCATCACTTATATTTACAACAGTTACAACAGCCATTGCACTGTTATATTTATAAAATTTCATATTGTTTACATGAAAACATTGTATTTTATAATATATTTCATTGGTGTCAAATTTTCAATCAGCTTATTTGCTGTTAGACTTAAGTTATTTAAACATTACCTAAGTGGTGTACACAGATCGTACTGAAAGTACAAAAAGATAACAGAAAACCATTTCCTCGCACCTTACACCTTACCAATGAAACACATAACATACATCGCCTGTGTACCACAAAATGCTTCGAGCTTCTAAACTATAAATGTATTGCAAAACATTTTTGTGTATCAAATTTAATTATAACATAGAAATTTTTAAAACATTACTCTTATCGCGTCGAAGCGGTAATCGTATAATTTTAAGAAGAAATAGCTGTAATAAATTAAAAAAATTATATTTCATCCTTAATCATTGAGGGATGATTGAGTCTATTGTCTTTTAGACAAAATTTTGTACAAATTTTATAAGTGTTTGAGCTGAAGAGATTATTAAAATTTCGATCAATTTCTTATTAAAACATTCAAGGGTCTGCACAAAAGATTTTGGAAGCACTAATTACAATTATGTTCATGTAATGTACATTACTTTATGCATATTTTATAACAATATCGATTCGTTTACTAACTCCGAAAATAACAAATGTTAGAAACATTATATATACATATACCTAATTTAATACATATATGTATATATATATGTCGAGTGTAAATTCCATATAATAATCTGATAAAATACATGAGATAAACCTTGTACATAATAAATAAGATCCAAGATTATTTTAATAACCAAAATTATAAGTTTCACATTATTGAAGCGATGTATATCGAGCGCACCACCAAGCCAAAAATAAACAGATTTCATTCATTACAATGTGTAAAAATAGAAAATTATATTTAGTGTGTATGAAAAAAGTGTAATTGAATTTTTAAATGAAATCAAAATAATTAGTTACTTTCTGCATTTTCGCTAATTATTTTTTTCATGAAAGAAATGATTTATCTGCAAATTTGACAATATGAATTTGACAATATGGCAAAGCAATCAAAGCTTCTTATTGATTGACGATGATTGAAGTTACAGTTTAAGTCATATCTCATTTATATTTACGTTTTGTTTTCAACTTACATATGAAAAGCATAATATAATTTATTTTTTTAATTCATAAATTTGCCGGATACATAAAAATGTACAGTTTTATCTGCAAAAAATTTGTATGATACTTATTAGATCTATTTTAGATAAACAAGTTTAACAACTTACAAAACCTATCAAACTTTTTACCATTTGTACTTTCTTAATTAGGAAATAGTAGAAACTGTCAGACAGAAATTGTAACTTCATTGATAAAATTTGATTTACGGAGACGTTATTTTCTTGAAATAGTTTAAAATAAATTTTTTTTTCGATTAAAGTAAAAGTAATTTTAAGTACATATTTTTATAAATGATGCATAAAAAATAACAAAAATAAATTTATTTAGCATGTATAAAAAATATTTGTTAACTATTACTAATTAAAATTTTATAATGAGTAGTTTATTGAGTAAATTTCCTTGCGTTAAACTATTGAAGACAAGAATTATTGTTACTATTACATTTAATTACGTACTGAATAGTACATTATTTAGTATCGTATAGATTTCAATAGTTTAATTAAAAAAAAATAAATAAATGTAAAGTAATAAAAGAACTAAATGAGGAAAATTTATTTTAAACAATAATAATTTTAAGTAACTAACGTCTCTAAAAATAAAAAATTGTTAGTAGAAATTCCAGTTACAAGCGAATTTGCCGTGAGTTACGCTTTACCTTGTAAATAATATCAGCAAATTCCCGAAGGTATGATAAATAAATTTAAGTGACGAGACAACTAAAATGTGCACTATGCTATGAATATGTAAATATATCTATTTACATGAAATTTCCCTTATTTGCCTATCAATAGTCTGCAAAAGATATTCTTTGACTATTTAAATTATGGTTTATAATCATCTTTGTGCTGATGGCACATAAATTTAGAACAGTACTAAAAATATACAGCTGATGTAACAATTGAAAAAGAAAGATTATCAATATTCATTTATTACGTAATGCAGCCATTGATTTAAATCACGATAAAAATTATGAATGTGTAATAATTGTGGTTCTGTGTTAAGTCTATCTATAAACTGAAATACATTTAGTCTTATGCATAGAATAAAGAAAATGTGTTGTAGTATATAATATGAGCAAATGTTATTCGCTCTAAGGAAAAATATATTATATGTACCAGTTCAGTTGTAATCTAAACTATATAGAATATTTAGATAAAATATATTTAAGAATTAAATCAATTATTCTTTACCTGAGGCAAGTTATGATTGTGGCTTTTGCCAGGAAAGAAGGATAAAATACATTGTACATATTATCTAATGGATATATGGTATGGTAGCGTAATTCACTGTTAACCGTAGTTGTATTTTTCTTTGAATAAATGATTATTAGATATATCATAAAGAATCTTTTAATCTACAAACATATATGTATACACACACACACATATATATATATATATTATTCTATAAGCTTTTAATTTGTAATCATATAAATATAAAATGTTTTTTCAGAAGTGCAATACAATGCATACATTAATCAACATCTGCACAAGATAAAATTAGTAAATTGTACATAAACAAATTGACAGTTTAAAATATTGTACATTAATTCTCAACAATCATTACTTTGTAGTTCAAATTTATAAAATCTATAACTATTAAATGGTATATAAATAAAGGTTTTTTACTAAATCAAAACTGTCGATTTATTTTATGCACAACTTTCTTTTTCATTGTTTAAAGTGTATAAATAAACAGAATCCAATATATTTAATAGTTCAAACAATTTATTTGTCCTATGGTATATAATCACAGAATCCATAAATTTCCCGTTCAAAACCCATGCAAATAACACTTAGTAAAACTAATAGAGCTCCAATAGTACTAGTGATTGACGGTATTTCTCCAAAAAAGTAAATTTGAATAATGTAAGCCAAAATAATATCTAACGATCTTGTTACAGAAACTTTTCCAGCTCCTTCGATTTTTAAGGCTTTGGCTACTAATACTTGGCCAAATAATCCTGTTAGTGTTATCATTACTATCATTTCCCATGTAAACCAGTCGTCAGGGAATTCCAATTTTTCAACAAAATGATCAAGTGACTCAGTCAAATGTACAAAGGAAAAAAATAATACCGCCGATATCAATGACCAAACTGATAAATGAAGAACTATGACTGAGTAATGTATTTCAAGACATTTTCGCATAATTACGATATTTAAAGCAGTGAAAAAAGTAGCTAATAGAGCACATACGTAACCAGTGACATCATAATGTGTGTTTCTAGATATCTAATGAAAATAATGTAATAGATACCATTAATGCAATGTGAATTTTTATCAGGGCGAAGATATTTATTTTAATTTACTTTATTTTAAATATTTTAATGAAAAGAATTAAATAACTGTAATTAATCTCTAAATACTCTTTATAAATAAATGTAATAAATTATATTAGGAACATTTTTCTTTATTTATTTTTTAAATAAAATAAATCTTACTTGAAATAAGAATGGCGGACGAGCTAGTAAAACAATTCCAGCAAAAAGAGCACAAATTACTGCAACGCGAAGAAATCCGCAAGGCTCTTTTAAGTAAATAAAAGATAAAAATATCACAATTAATGGAGAGATAAAAACTATCGTTGATACGTCTCCTAAAGGTAATTTTCTAAAGCTGTAGTATAATAAAGAAACTGTAATTCCTCCAACTAATCCCTAAAATGAAAAGATTTTAAAAGATTTCATTATTTAAAATAAAATATAGTATATGATTTCAAAAATTTACATTACCTGAAATTGAATTAAAAGTCTTTGATTTGTAGGTCCAAAAATATTTAGTGATTCTGAACATGCAGTAACAAGCATTGCAATAATTTGTATAATTGACCGTACAGATAGTAAAACCATTGGATCAACATTTTTAATACCTTTTACAAGTGCTGAACTGATTGTAAAAAATACACCAGAAATAAATGCAAGAAGTAAACCAAACCATTTAGTACCTTCTTGATAAGTTGCAATATTATTGCTGAATTGCTCTGTGTATGGATATATTGGATGAAAGCTATTGTACCTTTTGATTCCTTCAATATCTAATTTACGATGTTCTTTAGGTGCATTGCTAACGCTGTGTTTTACTATGTACTGATTCATTGTTAAAATTTCAGTTAACAAAAAATAATAAATATTTTAAATTAAAAATTGATATAATTATTAGCCATAAGTAAGAGAAAAAATGACCAAGTCTCAAGAAAAAGATTTTAATAAACTGTTAAGAATAATAGAATTTAATCACAGTTTTTTATTGTTGTTGTACGGAATGACATTTTAGGCACTTAAGAGTATTTTATCACCTTAACCATTGTTTAATTATGTATAAGATAACATTTATAAAACTTTAACATTACATGTTAACAAATTTAGTCTTTTCCAAATTGAAGGGTCTGTGATGGCTGATCAACTCTGTGTAACACTTCACCAAGGTTGAAATATCCTAAGTATTCAACAGTATCTGGGGTTGTATCAATGTGATAATGTCCACCTTCACCATGATGAGAGAAACTGTGGAAGTGTTGTACTCGTAAATCTAAATCCTACAAGGATAACCAATGAACTTTAGCTATAATCAATATTTTGATAAAGTTACAACTTTATCTCTATCGAACTGCTTTTATCTTATTTTGATAAGAGGAAAAATCGAATTCTTTTACTGATGAAATTAATGTAAAAAGTGTATGTAAAATGGCTCCAATAAAGAAAGAATGGAGTCTTATCTTATGACTTAAAAATACTAAATGCTTACCGTCTCGGCCGATACAAACGTTCCAACAGCTATCAGTGGTGCTGACATATCGTAGAAATGTAGCCAATGATCCAAATCTCTGACATTACTCAATGGTTTTTCAGAAAAGTCTGGCATAACGTGCTGTTTAACTTTTCCTTCTTTTATAACAAATGTTCCTCCCAAACCTATTAAACAGCATTTAATGTTTATTTTAATTTTAATGACCTTATATTTTATTAATTGATTAGAAATCTTTCACTTACCAACAAGCTTATCTGTGTAATGTTCAGCTAAAGCTTGTTGCATAGTTGCTATGAAATCTTTTTTGCCAATCCTTTTTTTGGCATGAACTTTCAATACTTTTCCTTGAATTCCTTCACACAAAAATAGATTTGCCAAAAGAGCAAACCTTGTTTCACTTCCTTTTAAAGTTTCCAAAACACAAGATTCATCTTCTTTATTAACTGAAGCAATTCGGGTTGCATTTTTAATTTTAGCATTATCAATCAAAACATTCATCATCAACTGAAAATATAACATAAGACATATTATTTTTTAAAATCAGAATTAAAAAAATTTAATTATTTAAAGAACTTGACAAGTTTTACAATAAAATAAAATTGTATGTTTTACCTCACAATTGCTATGTAAATAAGGCCAAGGTCCAGCACCTGCACCTGCAGCAAAAGCTCTATCTCCATATTTAAGATCTTTAAGTAAAGGCTGAATGTCATATACTTTATCTCTTTGAACAAGAGGAAGTAAGAATGGTGGACCACCAACTTCAACAAGGTTTAATCTACCACCAAGACCTGTAAATATAATGCATTCTAGAAAATATTTAAACTGCAATAAACTTTTCGGATAAAGCAAAATAATGACCTGGTGCTGCTAATGAAAAAGGTTCTTGAGTCAAATCAGGACAGTCGACAACTTCAACTTCGGCTTCCTCAAAATTTTCTTTTAAAGCCGTGATGAACACTGTAAATAATTGTTTATAAGCAATTCTCAACATATAAAATTAACATAGACTAAATGAGATTAAAATTCATTACCATTTTTCACTTCATCAAGAGTAGGAACATGAAGTTCTTTCTTGACAATTTTGATTTTGCTTGAGTCTAAGGTAGCCATTCTCTGCAGTCACTTAGTCAATGGCCTCTGATAACGAGGTACTTCCACCCTTCAAACAAATAAAGCAAACAAGTTATTAGCCACTGACCACTTCTTGGCGCACAGTTAAGCTACTCAGTGGGAGACAGAGCATTACTACTACCACTTAGCCACTTTATTATCTATTCCCCTGTAATATGCGGTTTTGATAGGAAGAATCGTCGCCTGATATCTTGTCTCTTTGGCAAGTTACAACGCGACCAATCATGACTTTTTACTCATCTCTTTTAAGTTACACTGTTTACAGTCTAAGTTTTGATAAAAAAAATTACGTAAAACGCGATTAGTTCAATGTGTTTAACTTTTTTGAATTACGATTGCTTTTTGCAAATCACGGAGGGTTATGCAATTTTGACGTATGCATACATTATTAAACCAGCTCAAAAATAATTTTTATATCTCTTTTTCAAACTCTTATTAAACAAAATAATATACTACTATATTATTTAGATACCTGATGAAGGAAGTTATGTTGAAAAATGTCACCTTAGAACACACCCAGTTTTTCACTCGCTGAAGGAAAATAACAACTGTAAAAAGTATGTAATAATGCTACTGGATAATAGCGGGTCACGTGCAAATATTTCATTTTTAAGCACGTGATGTTTCCGGCAGCGCATTATTTTTAGGCCGACTTCAAGATAAAAATTTCGCAAATCAATGACTAACAATGTGGCCCAAAATTGACGAATTCGTTCGACGCAATTCGAATTCCGAGAATTCACCTTGCGGAAAATTTGTTTACCGTCAGCGAAATTTGCGTGCTACGAGGATTTTGAGGAATGCACGCACCTGTTGTTTGTTTTGTTGAGTGTACACACCGGTTGCAGGTCAGTAAGTAGAACACAACAGAGCAAGTACGCATGCACGTGCAATTACGCGGCGGGAAATAATGATAAAGTTTAAACTTATAATTATTTATATCATAAAAATAGATGTTTTTGAAATACTTTCATTAATTAAAGTGATCTTGAAACTACTTATTTCAAGCCGATCGTAAGATACATATTTCAAACCGATGATAAGGTTGAAAAGATAAACATCAATAGCTCCTACTTGCTCGTCGATGTCCTGGGCATCTTCTATTTATGTCCTTTTTCAAGAAAAAGAAAATTATACTTAATGTAATAAGTAGTGTACAAAACTTGTTTTAATTAAATATTTTTGTTTTATGCAAAAGATAAAAAATTACAACATTGAGCTTTATTTTTAATTAATTACTATATTTAAGAAATACATTTTTATTAAAATCAAAACTTTAAACTACTAATTGAAAGCAATTTACAATACGTGAATGAGCTTATCTCCCTACGAACTGCCGCAATAATAATTTTATTTATCGTTGTACTACCGCTCTGCATCCGTTATTGACGCAAATGGACGGAAGTGTATAACTCGATGTTTTTGCTCAGGAATTCGGGCATTGTTCGCTATACAAACAACCTACATGATTATTTTTTCAAGGACAGTTTTAGTAGTTGTTGTTAATTTAGATTTCGAAATTATTTATAATTTCTTAAATAGTTTCGTCTACAATTATAATATATTCTTTATTACTAAAGTCACTAGAAATTATTTAATAAAAAAAGACTTAGAACACTTTATTATATCAATTATTTAAGTTGTAAAGAATTAAGAAAATGAATTTCGAATTTCGCATTTGATTCGTATAATTATCATATTTGCAAAAATTGTAAAATTAGTTTTCTAATAGCTAGCAATAACGCGTTATGTTAATTGGTATTGTGATTACGAAATATCTAAATGCTAAATATTTCCGTCTGAAACAAAGTCGGAAATATCAAGTTTTAGTTTGCATTTGTCGGAAGTGCAATACAATTACAGAAATTTTAATATGTGCGCAATTAAAAAATACAATTCTTTTTATTGTTAATAGAAATGATCGAATAAATAATATTGACAGTTTTAGAAAATGATAACTATAAATGATAAATGATTAATTTGCTACCAGTATTAATAAACACTAAATAAATTGAAATAATAACAAACGTACAATTACAAGTGAGTAAAAAAACTGCATGTATTGCGTTTCAAAAGTCGGTCAGTGAGCTTTCCAATGAACGATTAACTCATCAGTACACAACATTACGTATAAGACTGAAAAAGTGAAGTTCAATTCAGGCAGTTATCGCCAGTATGGATGCAGCAATTAGTGAAGTGGTCTTATTGACTGGTAAGTATGTGTTAATTTGATAATTTTATCGGCAAAAGCCACGGAAATATGCACACGTTACTTTGAACGGAAACTTTTTTCTCCTTAGTTAAACAGTTTTTTTCCTGATTTTAAAGGCTCCAGCGGTTTTTTGGGTAGGCATATATTGAAACACTTGTTAGAAGATAGCAACGTTTCGGAAATCAGAGCTTTGGATAAAGTGCCGTTAAATAATGAGAACAACAACGAAGAAACAAAACATAAAGATAAATTAAAAATATTTCATTGCGATTTGTTGGACGTCGAGTCAAGCCGCAAGGCTTTTCAAGGAGCAGATGTGGTTCTCCATTGTGCTGCTCTTGTGAGTTATAATTATCCCCTAGATATGGAAGGACTTCAAAAGAATAATATCGACGGTAAGAAATAATTAAGTAAATTTTTCTTTCGCCAAAATCGTCTTTCGATAAAAATTTCGAAAATTCAAAGACATATATATTAAATTGCATTACAGCTACCAGAAACGTGATAAAACTGTGCGTCGAGGAAAACATTAATCGTTTAATACATTGTAGCACGACAGAGGTAACGCTGCAGTCATGCTTCACAGGTGGCATTGTAGCAATTAGCATTTACAAGCAAGAATCCAAATTGGAAATTCCCGATAATGATAAGAGGTTGCTGTTTGGGGAGTACGCCGCCTCAAAACTCAAGGCTGAAAAAATTGCCCTTGAATCCAATGGTATATCGCTTCAAAATGGTAAAAAGACACTTTATTTCGCGTGAAACAAAAGCTATATTTCATTGCAAAATTATAATGCTCTACCTTCTCAAAAATATAGGAAAAGATCAACTTCGGACAGTAGTTTTGAGGCCAACCCTGCTTTACGGAGAAGGAGATCCACACCTGTTACCAGAAATTTTGCGAATTGCTAAAGGCCGAGGCAATTGTTTGCCAAGATTGTCGGGAACCGGCGGTAAACAGCAGATAACGTACGTAGGTAAGATATAGCAACGCTTTCACGCCTTTCCGTGCAGAATTTTCTTTAGAATTATTTTTTCTTTACTGAGAATAAAAAGAAATCCAAAAGTAAACAGTATATTGAACTTCTTTAAGAAAGATTTTAAATAAAATACTCGTTTGGATGAATATTCATGACTGAATATTCCTAAAAATATATATGAATTAAACACAAAAAAATTCTTAAAAAAGTCATAAAAAAACGTATGTTTTTAAGTATCGTGCAAAGTATAATAATATAAAAATTCACGAAACTTGGAAAGGTAACGCGGCATGGGCCTTTGTGAAGGCAAAAGATACCCTGAGAAAGAATCCAGAGGCGATTGCCGGACTTCCTGTGACGGTGACCGACGACACGGTGATCGATGATCTGACACGATTTTGCGAGCGCGTCACAAGATTCAGCGATAACCACGTGACAATTACATCTTGGCCCGTGCCTTTTCTCTTATCTTACGTGGGCGCCGCTCTGCTCGAATTCTTATCTTATTTTGGGATTATCCCGAAATTGAAGGTGTGTATGTATAAAGTGATTTCGCAAATTGATAAAAATGTCGGTTGTATGAATTTTACATATACAATATGCAGTGAATTTTATTTCTTTTAATTGAAATAAGTCTTGAACGCTACTATAATTTAAAAGCTATCCAACAATTTTTTAATTCACTGCAAACAATACTTTTTTGACGAAAAACTATTTACTACTTTTTATTTACAGATTCGACCGCGAAGTATTGTGGCGTATTTAGGCTCTATAATTGTTTACAACAGAGCTCGAGCATCTATTTACATGAACTACTGGCCCAAATACACTCATGATCAAACTCTCGCTGTTGCATCAAAGTATTACGGCGAACTGTACAGTAAGAAATATGAATAAGTTTTTATGTTATCCGAAAGGTATTTATTTTTATGCAAGTTTTTAATAAAAAAATTTTTTTTACTAAACAATATCGATTTGAAAATTTAATCAGAATACCTTTTTAATTTTTTTTCAAATGATTTTTTTAAAAGCTAATTAATTTTTATTTAATAATTATTAAATTTAATTAATGCAAGGACAAATGAAAATGCAAATGATTTTCCATAATGAGAAATTTATTATTACACATACGTAGACTATTTTAAATAACAATGAAAACAGTGCAGCTTTTCGCCGAAATGTACTTCTGCACCATTATTGTCGAATTTTACAACTTGCTTGGTTCGAAGAAGCCTCTATAATTACACCTACATGTATTTATTACTTATCGGCATCAACGTCAAGTACAATTTAGGTACTTTCGTTGGAAAAAAGCAAGCTTCCGAGATCCGAATATTCTCCGGTATTCCAAATAGTAAACACAGTTGACGCTTTGCCGTCGAATATAGAACTTTCGTCAAATGCAGTCTGTATAGTATAGCGTCTGTTTTCGTAAAAGTTATACAAATGATAAGTTCTGAAAGAGAAAAAATAGGTAAGCAAAATATGTAATATTTAATCGAACGATACGATAGATTTAATATTTGCCTCGGAAAAATACGGGACAGCTGTTGCAGCGATCTCGGGAATTTTTAACGTTGGCGGCACTTCAATTAATTCAATTAATAAACGTGCAGCGACTATAAGGAGATGTGTTATTAATTTTGTGAATGCAAATGCGTACAGTCCGTTAGTTTTTGAGAAAATCGTTTCGAACGGTTAAAACGCGATAAAATAGCTTACTTTTCGATCTGTAAATGCGAACTTTATTAAAAATCACACTAATATTTGCAACATTCATTTAGGAAAAGTTTAAAAGTGTAATTTTTCTTTGAAAGAGAAATTAGTTTAACAGTGACAAATAAGTGTATTTACAATATACATTGATTACATAATAAAACTTTTTGAATTTTTTATTATTTACTATACTTAACACGGTAGAACTCAAGCAGTGGGCGAGGTCATGTTCAATAAGTACTTGATTTTTATATTTTTTTGTATTTTCGTTTTCAAACACGTTTACGGATAGCGATATTAAAACTTCATTTAATTATAAGATTAGGCGCACTGTCGTTAAAAGTGGGCTTATATTTATAATTTGCAATCGAGCAAAGTACAATTATCCTCAGATCATATAGAAAAGTATCGCATCGACATTACTGCAAAATATTTCGACAAAACGACAAACAAAATTACTTAATTGACACTTCTACGATTAAACGCTCTTTTTTTCTAATAAATTACAATCACTTGCCTCTTTGGCGTAACAATAATGAATTAACAGGTATCTCTTGCGAGATCAAATTGCGAATTACTTAGGTCTACGTGACTTCGATGCGTTGAAGCAGATTACTGATTTGTAGACAAGAAGGCTTATCCACACTTTTAAGGTTTTAAAATAATTAAAACATAAATATATATATATATATATCTATATAAAAAGGAATAACTATATAAGTAATAAAAATAGATTAACAGGGACACTCGCAATCCAATAAAAACGATAAATTATAAATACAAATTCTTTAAAACTAAAATGATTGTATAGATAAAATCAGATATAAAATCAAGATGACAATTATGCAAGCAAGAACTTTTCGATTTTGATAAACTGCTTCAACGAACGAGGCATTTTTTGCATTTTTTGTATTTAATCTAATTAAGTCACCGTTTTATGCACAAGTACATAAGGTGGTAACTCGTTTATACCGTTACGTGTAATGCGCAAACTGTGCACGTATGCGCCTTGCATAGGACGTCAATACGTTAATGTATACAGTTGCGTTTATAATTACTACGAAAAATGAACAGTGAAACTAGGCACGTGGTTGGCAAAGTACACACTTGCGTTATTTTTGTCACGGTATGGATTATCGACTAGATAATCTGGCTTTTCAGCCGCCTAATCGATTAATTTAGTATTGGACGTCTTACTCTCGTAATCCCAAGGCTGAAGGAACGCGGGAACCTACTGTAAAGTCTTTATACTGGGAAAATACGCAGATCTGTAAATAAAATGCAATAAATTGGCGATTATGTCAATCAAGAATATGATTAATAAATTCTTGATATCTACCTTATCTTTTAATCTTTGACATAGCTGAAGGGCAATTGTGAGTAGCACCAATGCTTCATTAAGCCATGGAACACTGCACTCAGCCTGCTGAGTTTCATATTTAACACTACCATGGGCATTTTCTAATTGATATACTGCAAGTACCAGCTTGTAGCTTTGTATATAAAAACTAATTGCTAAATTCTCAGGCAAATTTGGGTTTAGACACTTCTATAAGAAATAGGATGACTTAGTATTTATGCTTTTACTTTTATTTAATATAAACAGGGCTTCTCTTACCATATTCCGACTTTTCATAAGTTCATCTAAATTTTTCTTTCTGGGTACTATTAAACTTGTCCTACTCCGCTGCAAACACCCTAAAATATTACCTAATACATGCATAACTTCATCAGAAGTTTTAAAAGAATAATGCCTATCTACATTGTCGATGTGTGCAATTGCTTGTTGTAAATGATTGGCAGCATCTTGAATTTGCTGTATTTTCCAAGGATGATCATTCTGAATACTTGTTCTCATATTTACATTCTGTTGCTTTTGAACTTTGAAAGTTACTTCCTGCAAATGTAAATTATTATGTTAGTTAAGAAACTAAGTATTATCAAGTAAATATTTAATGAGTACTTACAGCATTAGTAATACTGTCACCTGTGAGAACTACTACACATTTAACTTGGTCATGGGGAGCAGCGAATACAAATCTGTCAGTCTTGTTCTGCTGATCATTTCCAAAGAGTGCCAGTGGAAATCTCTGGGCACATTCCTGAAATAAAATATTAATAGCAGCATTTAATGATTAATTAAAATACTTAAATTGCTAATATTTTTTTAAATATTTATATTAAAATGCTTAGTAAGTTAATGAAGAGTCTAAACATTAAGATTAGACTGGAAAAAACCTTTTTGCTCTGATTTACCACTCTAAGGCCCAAAAGTGTAACACCCTTTTAACTTAATATTTTCTGCACACTCACCATCAGGATATTGCGTAATTGTGACAGCGACGAATGGACCTCCTCATGGAGCACCCATTCGAATTCCATTTGCTGCAATCAAACCAAAAATCCATTATAAACACTAAACAGGGCACAAGCACACAACTGCCACACACAGATAAGCTCCGAATGATCAGCAGGCGGAACAAACACAAGTTCCGCTCGCCAAAAAGCAGATCTTTTATGCAATATTGAACTCGCGTGATCCTCGACGCGGCATAGAGCAATAAAAAAGGACGATTGACAGGCTCATCCTATCGAAAATCAACATAACCTCACTAACCATCTTCGAAAATATCACACTCGGGCCTAGCGATAATAGACGCGGTCGCGCGCAAGAGAGAGAGCCAAGTGCTGTTTATCGGAGCGAGAAACAACGGTGACGATTAGATAAAGGCCTGGAAAAAGGCAATAATTGCTTACGAGATTGTGAGCCTCCTCCTTCTCGCAGTCGGCCATTTTCAGCAGTGCTGCCTCCATCGGCTTTTGCTCCTGCATGCCAATCGCCTTTCTCTTCTCACTTCTCTCTCGCTCTCTCTCTTTTTTCCGGCTCTTGCGCGCGCTTAAACCGATCTGTATCGTAGCGCCTGCCGCAATATCTACTATGCGGGGGTGGATGTGTTATATAGGTACGCGAGTCTCTTGCAACTGACGCAGATATGTCATGTACTCGCGCCACTTGTGGGAGCACATAATGGATGATCCGAACTGCTGAGAAATTGATGACTTTATTTTGCTTTTTTGTCATTCTTTTTCCTGAGAATTTTTGAACTGCCGGGGAATTAGTACGCCAGTTTATTCGGAGAGCTTTTAGAGTCACATACATATAATGTCTCGATTGAATGGACAGTATGGCCTTTTATGTAAATAACTCGGCACTAAAAAAGTGATGCAGATATGTGTGCAAAAAGCTCATCAAGCATTAGCCTGGTACGCAAGCATTAACGCGATGTTATTAGTATAAAAATGTCTTTGAGCTAAATATCTAGTTTAATTTGAATTACAAAAAGTTTTTTTTAGATAATTGAAATAAAATAATTTTTTTCTGCTGTTTATGTTGTTTTTGAAATAAAATAGATTATTGATTTATTTTAATTTAAATTGAGCTCTTTTTGTACGATGCAACATTGGATTATATTTTCAAAAACTAAAATGAAAATTTATACTACATTATTTATTACTAAAGTTAAAAATAAATCTTTGATATAATATTTGAATCTTTGATATAATTTTTAAATTTTATATTTTATCAAACGTATTTACTCTCTTATAATATTTAAACAAATTTCGCAGCAGAAAAAACGCTTACGTTATATTGTCGCAATTTTTAAACAATTATATAACAATTAATGATAGTAAATACTTTAACAAAATAAATTACCAAATTTTATTTTCATTGATAGAAAGCAGTCGCGATACCTAATGCGCGAGAGCATAATATATACCCATGTACGTGATCGTGTAGAATTTAAGGATTTTACCTACGTTTATCATTAATAGAATTGATAAAACACAAGGTATAAATTATATTTAGTTGGTTCATATTTTCTGATTTGCTGATGGTGAAATCTGATAAAAAGTTATTGACCTAATGCCAGTTATGATAAAAATATTATTTACTTCATTCACGTATCATCTGATCCATATTGAATTATTCTTATCGCGAATTTGTTCCACGAATTTTGAATGAGATGGGTATAATTTAACGTCAATTATTTATAATTGTTATAGACATTAGTTGTTATTATAATTTAACAAAATGTAAGTTCTCATTGAATAAAAATTGATAAATTATCGAATAAGACTTCAAATCTCCCACTGTTGATCAATTATACAATTTAAGAAATAATCTTTTACGTAAAATTAGTTTTTCATTACTGAAAATCATTAAGATTGTTAAAATCCTGAAGTAATAATTAATTATTTAAGTATAAAAATAATATTAAAAGAACGAGTTTGAAAAAAACTTGAAATTTTAAATCTCCCGCAACTAAACTGAGCAAAACGATTAATTGTAATTGTAATGGCAGCTCAGCACGTGTTAAAACATTAATATTTAGGAAAACTGAATTGTAAGTTACAACTTGTAACCACAGTAAATTATATTCTTTTTTAAAATGTAGCAATTATTATAGATAAAAATTATCCACAAGTATTTTTAATATAAATCAATCATTATCATTATCATTAATTATTTTTGAGAAAATTTTAATTTGTACTTACATAAAACGATTGATCGAAGCTTTCGATAGTAGGAAGTGTCATGGCGGCTACTGTGCTTCACTTATTTCATCACCTTTAATAAGAAATTGTTCAATTATCGGAGGTTTAATAAATAAAAAAAAGGTAAGATTAAGTTATATAAAAATAAAAAAAAATAAAATTACAGAATAAAGTAATAAATAAATTTGATTCAAGAAAATAAAACTTACAAAGTTCAAAATTCGACTCACCCGCGTCCGCCATTTGCCTCAGCTCAAAATAATCGTTAAATTTTCAAATGAATTTCATTCATTGCGCGTCGCTTTACCCGCCATTTCTGTTTGGTTCGAGTGTGATGCTAAGTTTTGTCGTAGTATTTACAATTAACATTTGAAACTTGATAATAATTAATATTATTCAAAAATATTTTTCATCACGCTTAATTATTTTATATAGAATTCAACAATTAATGTGCCGTTTTTCTGTGAATTATTTGATACCGAAATGTCAAACTTTTTAACCTCCAGTCTCCAATTATGTTATTTACCTTCTTTATTGTGCCCTTGTATTTATCATAAACTGGAGGAAAAATTTGAGTTGGCCAAATAGTGTGTGGTTGAGTGTCAATAGTTTTGTAAATAATTTTTAGCAGAAATGAGTACTGAAGAGCAGCCAAATAGTAAGGGTTCAGACAATGAAATGGAAACTGAAACTCCAGAGCAAGAAATGGATTGCGAAGGTGATAAAGATGGTTGCTGGAGAATAGCTGAAGACATTTATATTCCACCACCTCCACAAATATTTGGTGAATATGACACAAAAGGACCTAGGTTAATAATAACTAAGATAGTGACTAAAAATTTTAAAAGTTATGCTGGAATCGTTGAAATTGGTCCTTTTCATAAGGTAAGCCATATTATATAACTACAGGAAAAAATTTATTATTATTATTTATTATTATTACTTATTTAGTGCTTCTCATCAATTATTGGACCCAATGGAAATGGTAAAAGTAATGCAATCGACTCTATGCTTTTTGTATTTGGCTACCGAGCTAATAAAATAAGATCCAAAAAAATTTCTGAATTGATTCATAACTCTAATGAGCATCCAAATTGCTCTAGTTGTACAGTTTCTGTTCACTTTCAACAAATTATTGATAAGGTATAAATTATTATTAATATAATATAATTATTATTAATTTTATAAATAATGCTAATTTAAATTTTAAGCATAAAAATGAAAATATTTATTCTCTTTTAGCCTGGGCAAGATTACGACATTGTACCAAATAGTGAGTTTGTAATTTCACGAACTGCATTTAGAGATAGTTCAGCATTTTATGAATTGAATGGAAAGAAAGTGCAATTTAAACAAATTGCACAACTATTAAGATCGCATTGTGTTGATTTAGATCATAATCGTTTTTTGATTTTACAGGTATAACCATCATAAAATTGTACATAATTTTTTTAAGTCACAATATGATAACTTATTTATCTATTATTTTAATAACAGGGTGAAGTAGAGCAAATAGCTTTAATGAAACCTAAAGGACAAAATGAAGGTGATACTGGAATGTTAGAATTTCTTGAAGACATTATTGGCACTACTCGCTATAAAGAACCATTAGAAAAATTATTTCAAAGGGTAGAATTATTAACGGAGACACGTGAAGAAAAATTAAGACGTTTGAAAGTTGTTGAAAAAGCAAAAATGGAATTGGAAAAACCTATGCAGGAAGCCGTTCAATATTTGAAAGGAGAAAATTCTATTATTAAATTACAGCATAAATATTACCAATGTAGAAGGTAAGAAGTGTATAAGTTTTATTAATTTAGCTTAAAGATGAATATAATTAAAAATAACAGACATAAGATGTAAATCTTTAATAAATAAAAAAAAAAATTACAGATTTGAAACTTCAGAACAATTAGTTAAAGAATTAGAAGCTAAAAAAGAATTAGATGAAGATTTTAATAAATTAATGGAAGAAATGAAAAATGTTCAAAAAGATAGAGATGAGAAAACAAAAGAATTTAAAGAGAAATCAAAAAAGTGGGAAAAGTTACAACAAAAAAAAGATAATTTGACAATTCAATTTGATGAAATTAGAAAAAAGGACGAAGCACTCTTTGCTGAATCAGTAGCAACAAATAAACGAAGAAAAGAAAACATTTCCACTGTAAAAAATGTAAATATAAATAAGATTATTTTTATTTTTAACAGCAAATCTATATTTCTTCTTTTTAAATATTACACTTAACTGTTATATTTTAAATATTTTAAAAAACCCTTAATTCCATATTTCAATTAGGAAAAGTCAAAATTAGAGGATTTGTTAAGAATACCAGCCAAAAATGCAAAAGATATTGAAGAGTGTGAAAAGTTGCAAGAAAAACATCTTGCTGACCGAGAGAAAGAGGAAGCTGCTTTAGCCACTTTAATGAGTGGATTGAAAGAAAAAACTGAGCCATTAATGAAGAAACGTTCTAAGTTAGAAAAAGAATTAGTATCGCAACGTAAATTCGTAGACGAAGCAAAATCAGCTTATGATATTGCCAAATCAAAATTAGACTTATATACATCTGAAGAACAAACAGAACAAAGTAAATTAATGCGATTAGAGGAGACTGTAAAAGCAACTAGTGAAAGATTAGCTGAATGTAAGAAAAAACTTGCTTTGATAGAGCCTAAAATACCAGCTACAGAAAAAAGTTTACAAGAAGCACAAAATGATTTGGAAAAACTTAAAATTCGTGAAAATGAAGCCAACATGCGCTTGAGAAATACTCGACTAAAATATGATGAACAGAAATCAGCAATGCAAGCTGGTAGATCTAGAAATCATATACTTAATTCACTTATGAAGGAAAAACGAGAAGGTCGACTTCCCGGTATTTTTGGAAGATTGGTAAGTAAAATATCGTCTTAATAATAAGCATACTTTTTTGATAATGGCGATTAAAATTGTATTTATACTTTGATAGATTACATATCATTTATGTTATTCCAGGGAGATCTTGGTGCAATTGATGCAAAGTTTGATGTAGCTGTGTCGACAGCTTGCGGTCCACTCGATAATATTGTGGTAGATACTGTAAATACAGCAACAGAGTGCATCCAGTTTCTTCGTAACAATGACATAGGCCGAGCAACATTCATTGCTTTAGAAAAGCAGCAACGTTTTGCTCGTCAATGTCAAGAAAAGATTAGAACGCCAGAAAATGTTCCTCGTCTTTTTGATCTCATTAAAGTTGAAGATGAGCGAGTTTTGCCTGCATTTTATTATGCTCTGCAAAACACTTTAGTTGCTAATGATTTAGATCAGGCAACTCGGATAGCGTATGGTGCTCAACGTTATCGAGTTGTTACTTTAAAGGTATTTACATTGTAATTACTAAGTTATTTGTTACTATTTAATTTAGTCCATAAAAAAGTGTAAAAAAAATTATTTTTATGTAGGGTGAGTTAATCGAGATGTCTGGTACAATGAGCGGTGGAGGTCGTCAAGTAGCAAGAGGTCGGATGGGTCAAAAAGTGGCTCGAAGTGAACCTACTGCTCAAGATATAGAAAAATTACAGAAAGACTTAGATCAGGTATTTGAAGAGTACAATCAATTGAAAGCAAAACAGTCACCTTTGGAAAATCAAGTATACACTTTGAGCCAAGGTCTTAAAGATATGACTGTTGATAGAGATAAATGTAAAATTGAAATCAATCAGTTAAGTGTAGAAGAACCAAACTTAAAAAAACAATTGAAGGATCAAGAGAAAAAGGCTGCTTCAGCTATATGTGATCCATCTAAGGTAATATTGTTTATTTAAACTTCAAATATTATTTTGTTAGCATATTTAAAGTCCAGAAATAAATAGCTTTTGCATTTTTTATACTCAGGTGCAACAATTGAAAAAAATAGTTGACGAGTCTAAGGAAAAGTTCGAAAGTGTTCAGGAAGATTCTAAAGAAACTGAAAATGAAGTTAATAGAATTAATCAGGAAATTGAAGAAATATCTGGTGGGCGTGTTAAAGAACAACAAAAGAAAATTTCAAACTTGACAAAGGCTATTGATAAAACTAAAGGAGAAATTTGTCGATTACAAGTTGCTATTAAAACGGCGGAAAGAAATGCAAAGAAAGTAGAACAACGCATCGAGACTTTAGAGACTGATATTAAAAACTGCGAACAAAGGATTCGAGATAGTCAGAAAGAAAAGGCAGAGTTTGAAGAAGCAGGAAAGGAGATAATGGACGAGTTAAAACAATTAAATGAAGATTTAACTGAAAGAGATGAGTTAGCGGGAAAACTTAAATCAGAACTGGAAAAGTTACAATCTCGAGAAAGTAAAATGAAAGCGGTAAAAATTGATTTAGACCAAAAATTAAACGAGAAAAACAAAATAGTAAAAGAATTGCAGGTACGAATTCCCGAGTTGACAAAGGCAATTGAAAATTTAAAACTTCAAGATATTCCTAACGAAGAGATTGAAAGTCTGCAGGAATTAACAAAAGAGGAACTTGAAGAAGTAGATAGTAAAGTTGTAGCAACTCAACTAAATAAAGCTAAAGAAAAACTGCCGAAGGAAATACCTAACATGCAAATAATAGATCAATATAAAGAGCAAAATAATTTATTTATAAAAAGGTCTGAAAAATTACAGAAAATTACTGAGGAAAGGAACAAAATGCGTGACATGTACACGCTGGCCGTGCGTAAGAGAACACAAGAATTCAATGCTGGTTTTACGCTTATTACTGGTAAACTGAAAGAAATGTACCGAATGATCACGTTGGGCGGTGATGCTGAATTGGAATTAGTGGATTCGTTAGATCCTTTCAGTGAAGGTATTGTATTTAGCGTCCGACCGCCGAAAAAATCTTGGAAATATATTCAAAATTTGAGCGGTGGTGAAAAAACTTTGAGCTCGCTGGCTTTGGTGTTTGCTTTACACCACTACAAGCCTACTCCAGTTTACTTCATGGATGAAATAGATGCTGCTTTAGATTTTAAAAACGTCTCCATCGTTGCTAGCTATATTAAGGAAAGAAAAAAAAATGCACAATTTATCGTAATTTCTCACAGATCTGACATGTTTGAGTTGGCCGATTATCTTGTCGGTATCTATAAAATTTTCAATTGCAGCAAATGTGCAGTCATTGACGTGAAGAAGTTCAATCTTAAAGTCGGTATATCAGAACCGAACAATAATCAAAACAATAATCAAATTAGACAATTCTTCTCGCAACCAAATCCTGTAATCATTAATGCACTCAACTCAAATAATGAAAACAGAACGGATTTAGGTCAAAGCAAGCAAGTACACGTTCCTGCTACTTGCCCTGAAAATATAAATAAAGAGACTGATGAGACTGCAGATACCAATGCGAATAGGGAAAATGAGAATGAGGCTAATTTAAGTTTAAGGTAATGTGTAGAAATCATTTACTGAAATTTTTAATTTTCAATACATTGCAAAAAATTCTAAAACTTATTTGAAATAAAACATAAATTTAAAATTCAGTAAAAGTTTTAATAATTCGTAAAATCTGTTTTTATAGGCTTGGAGACATTAGTCTACCTGCAACACCAGCGAAAACGCCCAGTGTATCTAAAAAACGTAAAGCTGACCAAACTCCAACTCCAAAAAGGGAGAAGAGTTTGCAGAGAA
>UCOL01002000.1:0-29661 GCA_900474335.1 Ormyrus nitidulus
CTCATATATATGTATATATATATATATATTTATATAAAAAAAAAGTATAAAATTCACTTATAATTAAATGTCATGCACAAATACTTTGCTTAAAAATCTAACGATTTTTTTTAAACATCCTCAACTTGTAGGTTCAGGTATTTATAAACATTTTATGACGAGATTCCATAAACAAACAAGCTTACTTTACCATCTATTTCAAATCGAAAGGCTCGTTCATCTTCGCACAGTCATTGCGACCCGTCAAAAGTTCATTCACTAAGGCCGCTAAAGGTCTCACTTGCGTCTAGACACTTTGAATTGCGTTTAATCCATAATACTTCTAATAAACTTTAAACTCTTGTCGAGTTTTCCAAATTTTGAATGCTTATAAAAAAGCATCACGTCAATTTGATTTAAAAAATAATCGTAATTTATAAATGCATTTCAAAGCATGTATCGACGTTCAGTTCATAAAATTTTTAGATCAATTATTTAAAATACCCGCTTAAGAATCATGTACTTGACACGCGAGCAGTATTGCTCCCACGCATACCCATAGCGTTTTTGACACCTGGCATTATCTCTCAATGCTCGATGGATCAGCAGTATTGTAGTTTGAATAGCAAGAACATATGGCAAGATGTTGGTAGATAAACTGATTCCAGCGATTGACCAATGCATCAAAAGGTCTCCAAGGTAATTTGGATGCCTCACGTGACCCCATAATCCTGATACTATCAACCGCTTGCCTCGTTTTGTTGGAATTGTTTCCAGATCTGAATTAAAACAAATTTCGTTAAAACGTATTATTTTTATTATAAATTTAAGATTTATAATATTATTGTCCACTTACGGGAAAGAGAGGGAGTAAATGGATTCTTTCTAAATTCATCCTTTATCAGATTACTTTTTCTGTAAATTACGTATCCAATTAAAAAGCAGAGTATGAAGGCAGTTAATACATATAAAGGAACAGTTGTTCTGAAATATAAATTATTGGTTATAAATAAATATACAATGGCAAGTAAATTTTTTTCAAAGAAACCTACTTGTTGATCAGTAAATATCTAGTTCCTAGCGTCGCCACATGAGGATATATTAAATATCCAACACTGAGCATGTATCCTGTTCCCTCATATGTTATTTCAAAAGTTGTAATCATTGAAGATTCAAATACTAAAATGTCTAATAAGTAGATTATCTGCAACACAGCTACTGTGATAGCGGCGATATTCAAAGTATTCAATTCTAGTGATTCAGATCCTTTGTAGATTTTGAACAAGGCAGCCAAATTAATGATAATCTAAAAATAGGAAAAATTAGTATAGGAATAGTTACATTTATATAGTTCCGTAAATTTTTTAAAATATGTTCAGTAAAATTTCTTAATTATTTTATTACCGTTGCAATTGCAGCTGAACGGAAAAGTATTAATTTAATATCCAACGGTCCAAATCGTGGATTCACTTCTCGGCCTTGCCAAAAATCGTATATTACGTTGTTTGTAGAACCATAAATATTCAAATTAGCAACTGGCGTTTTACCACCCTTGACATACAAAACTGTTGCTAAAAGAGTTCCATATATCAAACCAGCTACTGACAGTGGAAGAGACTCTTTTAATAAGAAATCACCAATGTTGTAGCCTTGATATGTACATCCTCCAAACACTGCTACAGCCAAAAGCAGTGCCCATATTCCTAAATAATGAAATAAATTAATTTTTACTGCACTAAAACTGAAATCAATAGATAAAAATTAAAGAAACGACAAATCTTACCATTTATTCTATATTGTAATCTTCCAGATTTACTTTGCTGGCCATCAGCGAGCCTACCAATAGGTAGGGCAGATACTGTAGCCACAAAACAAAGAAATCCAGCATATATTAAAAATGCATTAAGATTTATAAAAGATCTCCATTCCTTAAAGCGAGGAATGTGGAATATCAAAGAACTGCAATGGTCATTTGAGCAAGAGTATTGCAGTAAAAGAGTAAAAACGGGAACTGAAAGTATAAGAAACAGTGCCCCAATCCATCCACCCCATTCTTGAGGTTTGATGACATCTACATCTTTTGATTTTGAGTTAGAATCTGCATCATCTGGAGGACTTTCTTCATAATGAAGTAGTTTTAACAAATCCTGAAAAATAATAATTTTTTAGAAACATTCTCTTAAAGAAAGGAAAATATAATAAAATCCGTCTTACTTCATCTCGCTGGACTGAAAATCCTCTTTCTTTGCCTTCTGTCTGATTAGTTTTTCTTTCCACGGGCAACGAAACTGCTCGATCAATATTTCTCGTTAACATCTGTAATTTATGTTCCTGATCTGCTTTAGAAGCATTCGACATGATACGAATAGAACGGCGTGTAATTGGCCCAAGATCTCTCAGACGCGACTGAATTGGAGGTTCAATAAATTCATCTTTTAAACTTTCTGATCCTTCTGTTCTATCAGTATCACTTGAATTATCTAAAGACAGGAATAAAAAATAAAACTACATGAAAGCCAAGCATTACACATGCTTCAAATGAGCAAAAATAAAAAATTTTATCTACAATTGCATTCATATGAATAAATTATAGATTACATTTTGGCATCTCTAATCTGGCAATTGAGATTTTTGCTTGTCTTGCACTGCGCACAGGCAACTTTCTTGCTTGAGCATTGGGAGATCTACCAGGTGACTTTCTTGCAGGGGATCTTCTACTTGGAGAATTTCTTGAAGGACTTTTTCCGGAACCTCTACCTCTTGATCTTGTCTGACTTCTCGAGGTTCTTTGAGACTGTCAAGTGTACAAGGCCAGAGTTAATTAAGATCACATAAACTTATTTGTCACTGCAAATTTAACATACCTTTATATCTCCTTCGCTGACTATGTGTTCCACTCCTCCCTTAAACTGTACTTTGTACTTTCCCCCTTTAACATCTACAACCTTTGCTTTCTCATAACCCTGACTGCTGGGCATTTTGGCAAGGACCTGTTCGCCCTCCAAAAACTTCATGTTTTATCTAAAACACATTAAATAAATCATAAGTCGCGAGTAAAACCTTGCTCCAAACACTATCCCAGTGTCAACGCTAGCAATCGAAAAAAAAAGCAAAGAACCCCTACGTGGCTAAGATTCCTCGGGAAAACACTATTAATAGCCGTCCCTTAGCGTTTATATAACTCGTACCGAGCGAATAACAGTTTCTCGTTGCACTTTCTCGTAAAACCGGACGAAATTGAAAAAAAAAAAGTCTGCCACCGTACGTTTGTTTACAGCGTGTCCCCACGTAAGCGTGGGGAGTTAAACGCTTGGCGCGGCGCTCTTTTTCGGGCGGGAGAACGTTCCGAAAATGCTTGGGTCGCTGCGACTTTACGAATTGCGGCTTATCTGTCTTATACTTACCCTACTGCTGATACGCCGCCACTGATAGGAGACTTTTTTTCCTCAACGCAGTTAGAGTGCACTCACATTCAAGGGGGAGCAACTAACGCCAGTCCAAGAGGTTATAATTACAACTCCAGGCTTTTTTTGCTGCATACGCGGCCCCACATAACGCAAGGGACGCCACCGCGCGTTAAGAGCCGAGGCGTTCCGAAAGACTTCCGAAACGCACCACGCGAGACTGGCGACGCGCGCGCATGGCGAGGGAGCCGGCTTTTGGCGGGAAATGTTCCCTCGCGTGGACGCTTGCTTTTTACACGCCAGTGGAAAAAAAACTACTATTATTCATTGCGTTTAAATATTCATGCATCCGGTACTTGTCGATTCCGCCTTACGCACGGAGCAATCGATACGGGACGAAACTACCAATTTATGAAAGGGCCAATTATATTTTTCTTCCCCCAAACTTTTTTTTTTCAATGTTTGCAAAATCCTCAAATAATCGGTTCCTAATCAACCCTCCCGGAACAATCGTTGAGAAGAAAAATCACACAAATCATACATTTTACATACTCAGGCATGTGTGCATTACGTAAAATTAAAAAAACGTTCGTTTATTATCTTCTTACCAATGGACAATAGCTACATACCCTCGATCTCAATTAATTAAGCATCTAAATGCAGGCGAAGCAAAGATTATTGAACTATAAGCGCATTGCGCGAGCGACACGGTCACTCGTCTGGCTTCCTCTGTTTACGACTGTGTGCACACACCCGATCGCAATTTTAAGAATGCCTCTCCCCCTCCACCTCCGCAGCCCGCAGTGCATCCATAATGCATGCGGGCAGGCTTGTGCATCATGTATGTGCGGCGTCGGCGCAGGACGCGCTTTCCTAAAGGCAACCTATTCAAGCCCTTCGTCGCACGCTGGCGCCACCTGAAAATTCATAAGACTGTGCGGCCGTTACACATTTTGACCTCTTTACGGGACTGTCGTCGAATTTCGAAAAAATTTTGTATCTCGAGCTCTCTCTGATATTATCGTAACTGTTAAACCGGATGCCTTCCAAACAGCCGAGGGGCGGAGACGTGCTCCAGCGGGCTCTACCTTATCGACGTCGTATTCATGCTGATTCGAAATGAATCGTTTTTGGGGAAAGAAACACGTTGCGTCATTCTCTAGCTATGCGTAAACACTTCATTGTCAAACGCTTCGTTAAGTTGAGTTATGATTCTCTAAAATTTTGACTTGGGAAATTTAGGAAAGTTTATTTTACGATTCGCAAGAAACGTATTAGGAAGGTTTTTCGATTACTTGTTAAAAGTGCTTCTTCGATAAGGTGCTATCGGTACATGCACTTTGATATCTTCTCGAAGAACATCGACTTTGTAATAAACTTGGATTATTTAGATATCAGCGATTATCGTTTTCACCAGGTGGACATTTTTTTATTAATAATGTTTGTATATTTAAGTATTATGCAACATTATGCAATTGCGAATGCAGCATTCACAAAAATTAGCACTTTATGCATTTTCAGAAAACTGTTTTTTAATCGCAGAAAATTAGTTTTAAATTTGCGTTTAAACATATAAAAATTCTTTTTTCAATCGTTTAGCTACGCAGTTAATGTACGTAATCATCACCTGCTGATTATTTAAGCATTACGAAATGTTTCTTATTCTACTTTTTAATCTTGATCGTCGTTATCATTTAATATAAAAGTATCATTGATTTTATTAAAACGATTACTGTAAAGCAATTTCATATAATGATAATAGTTTTAAGAAACGTATAACTTGAAAAAAATGATTTCTAATCTCGTTTATTGAATTTCAAATGGGGAAACGGCGACGATTTAATATTCAACTGATTAGAAAGAAGTTTAAATTTTCTAATCTAAAATAATATTATTTGAGTTATGTAGATTCTGCAAATAAGTTTATTTTTCATCTAAATCACTTATAAAACTATATCAGAACTGGCAAACAATTAATTAAATTACATACAATGTAAATCGAAAGAAAATAGATAAGCCGGAATTTTTACTTTATATGTGGCACATTTATTCTATTTATAAGTATAGCCATAAAGCACTTCCTCGATAGATAATGCAGAAAGGCGATTTGCAATGAATTGATAGTTTTAATTAACGCGGCTACTCCTGAAATTCTAATGAATAAGCCCGCGGCTAAGCGAGTAAAAATGCAGGCCACCAGTAAAATTGTGCGTATATACGCGAAGGTAAACCCGAAGCGCGAGAAAGATTTAATTCTTCAAAACGATTACGTCACTTATTAAAAGCAGTTAAAACTCCGCCGCGAACTGAAATGCATTTCTGTAAATTCGAATTTGTAATAATAACAAAAAAAAACTCGCTCTCTCGAATGATAAAACTCCATTAGACGAATCAATTTAAGTCAATTAGAGCATCGCGGCCGAACGCTTAATAAAAATTGTAATAAATCTAATGCTAAGTAAACGAACGGCTACCCAAACAAAACTACGCATACGACGGTTTCCCCCCCACCACTGTTTTTAATAAGCCTCGCCTCCATAACTCGGAGCGTTTATTGCGTTATTAGCGAGAAAATAGGGGTCCTTCTCGCTTAATTAGATCACGTCCTGGCGACTACGTTATTTAGGACGTGCTGCCTCTCTCTCTCCTCGCGAGAGAATTTTTACGAGAAGTGCAGCTAATTGATTAATCCCGGGATCCCGGAGTAAGCAAACAGATTGAGCCGGCCGATAGAAGGAAAAAATACGCGGCTCTCAAGGTATACTTCTATTTTTATTTATAGCAACGCGGCTCTCGCTGCGAGAGAAAGAGAGAGAAGAAGAAGTCTGTTCATGGGAGAGGACTTATTCCCGAATGAAAAGTGATCTAGAAGGAAAGCGAGCGAAAAGAGTAACCCAATTCTCGCCTGACTCGTCAGGTTTATCGCTGCTCTAAGGTCTTCTTTGTCTCTCTCTCTCTCTCTCTCTCTCTCTCTCTCTCTCCTCGAGATGCTGCTCGAGTGTATGAGTCGAGCATCGAGGACGGCCGATTTACGTTTTTCTCGCGGGCCGCCCGATAAACTTTTACAAATTGCGGCGGTGTTTCTTGTAAAAATTTAAACGAGATAACGAGGCGGACAAGTCGATTTGTAACAAAGCCCCGCGTTTGATTAACGTCAGCTGGAGGAGCCGCCGCGGTGCATAAACAGAAACAGCCGCCGTCTTTGTAGCTTCTTCAAACTAGTTTTAACTACCGGAAATAGGGAGTAGAGTGCAATAAATTTAACGATCGGCAACAATGCGCATTCGCGAGACGTGCCATTTCAGATGGATTATTGTTTGTTGATAAAAATGCACCGGCTTCGAACGCGAGGCTGACACACTTTTCCAGCACAATGGAACTTTATTAGGAGAAAATCTTTTTCGAATATTTGGAGCACTTTTTTTGTAATACGTATAAATTGACGATTCGATGGAAAGGCGAAAAAAATGTTTCT
This sequence comes from Ormyrus nitidulus, assembly GCA_900474335.1. Lineage (NCBI taxonomy): Eukaryota > Metazoa > Arthropoda > Insecta > Hymenoptera > Ormyridae > Ormyrus > Ormyrus nitidulus. The sequence goes on from UCOL01002000.1 coordinate 6,859, forward strand.
CACAACGGCGTCGCGTAAACGCATTAAAGATAAATTTTTTTATGTTTTAAACGTGTCATATGAGGCACAATTAAAACCTTGTTGAGCTAATATATCAAGTGACAAAAAATACCGAAAGCGATACGTCTGATTATGTGTATCGCTGAAAAGCACAAGTCAACAAAATTGCTTAAATTTATATCTAGCAGGTCTATTTTTTGACCGAAAAAAAAAAACGAAAAAACGTTAAAACGCAAATTTATACGATTGTTTGTTCCGACAACATTATCCGGCAGAAAGAATAATTGTTAAAGGAATGCTTTCAGGAAAAAACACTCGCTTAAGCCTCGTTCAATAAAGCTTGAGGCGCCGCTATCATTTCTTAACGATAAATTTAGCAAATACGAGATATCTGTCGAGATTAGGAGCTGAAATGCAAGCCCCGATGGGAAACAATGCATTCTCTCCGGCCGCTGAAATCCTGCTATTCCAACAAAGATCCAACGCGTTTCGCTCGCGCCGAAGAAAATCGTTCTATAAATGAGGCTGTTTGTACTCTCGAGTTCGTTTGCCGTGTGCCGCGCGCGCATTTCCAAGCAAATTGAAAGGATAAAGAGCGCACCGAGAAAAGCCCGGCCAAAGAGCAAAGCCAACATCGGCTCGCTTACCGAGGCGTGTGCAATCGCTAATGGCAGTGAGAGAGAGAGAGAGAGCGGAAAATCTTCCCACCGCGCCGGGGGCAAAAAGCTCGGCGAGCCCTTGGCTCTCTCTCTCTCTCTCTCTCGGGGTGTGCTGGTCGCCATGAATGAACGCAACGCGTACGTCGTGTGCGGCGGCTGCGCGAGCTCTCCGGCGATCGATCGTGCACGCTTGCGGCGGTGGCGGCGGCGACGGCAGCTGCTGCTGCTGGCTCGCTGGCTCACCCGTTGGGGGTTAGTAGCAGAGGACGAGCGGGGCCCGGCGCTCGCTGCTGCTGCTCTGGCCAAGAGCGCGCGAGCAGGTTTTATTGATCGGCCGCGGGGAGAGAGCGGCGGCGCGCGGCGGCGGCTGTGGTGCCTTGGATAATAATGCGCCCGGAGCCATCATGGGCCCGAAGCTCTGAGCTGCTGCTGCCCCGCCGGTGCAGGCCCACCCCAGGCTGATAATGGGCCCCGCCAGCAGCCGCGAGTGCCAGTACGAGGATCAGAATCAGGACGACAACGGCCTGCAGATCCGTACCAAAGGCGGCGCCCACAATGCCGTAAGTATATCAAAAAAGTCCGAAATATTATACATTTTTCGACCCCTCCTGCCCCTCCACTCTCTCAATCCCTCTAATTTTTGCCTCAATTTTATTACACACTGCCGCCGACGTTGCAGCTTTCCGAGCTCGTTCTCGCCACTTGCCTCGAAAATTTTCGAGCGAAGCCGCCGATATCAAAATTGCGCGAAAATCTGCAAGGTTGGCATCCCCCCACGTCCCATTAAAAGCATTGATTTCTACGAGGAAAGCGCGGCGGCGTGTTTGCAAAACATAGCGTAATCCTTGCGATCCGCCTGCCCCCAAGTCGCGAAACCTCTCGAAAGCGCCCGCGCACGCGGATGATGAAAAAAAAAAAAAAAAAAACTCCGCAGCCAGGCGCGCTTTTCTCCTTGACTCGACGGGGGAAGTTAAGCTCGGGATGGCCGGCCGTCACGACAGCCGCAGCAGCAGCGTGTTTAGCATGTAATTTCGCGCGCGAAAGCTATCGATCGGAGCCGACCTTGGGAGCTTCGGCTCGTCCTCGAAGGAGGAGAGAGCGAGCGAGAAAGAGAGAGAGAAAACGAGCTTTCGGCCATTCAGCGGTCCGCGTGCTGCAGCGGCAGCAGCAGCAGCAGCAGCAGCGGCGGCGGCGAGAAAGAGTAGAGTAGCGCTCGGAGTAGGCGGAGAGCGCGCGGAGAGTAGGGGGAAAAACGGAATCGGAGCGGAGTGCGTGTGCTGGCCTGCGTCCGTCGCTCGCTGATAAGTGAGTCCGTCCGCGCTTCGGCCGATGGGCTCTTGATCGGCGACGTCCTATTAGCGCGCCAGCAGTCGCGAGCTAAAGGTCCCTGCCTGACTGCCTGTGCCTGCCTCTCGATCGCCTCTGCAGCTGCGGAGCCCGGACAATCCCGCGAGAGGAGCGATGCCGCCGAAAAACAAGGTAACTGTCTCTCTGCACTTTCTATTGTGCGACCGAGGTGCGTGCGCTCTCGTGATGCGATTCTAGATTGTATATACGGGCGTGAGCCGCGCGCGCTGCACTTCCGCGACTGCGAATTAAGGGCGCGTTTCGTTACGAGAGAGAGAGAGAGAGATCAGCGATCTCTCCGCCGATAGAGACATATAATCGACGCTCGGGCTTTTTTTATCGCTGATAAATCTAGACGGCTCTCGCTCTTACGCCGCTGTGCAAATACTCCGGCGTTTCGTTTGCATATAAAAACAAGAGTCGGCTGCAGCGACAGCAGCGGCGGCGGCGCGGCTCGCGGCCGCAATAATTAAATCGCGCTCCCCGCGTGCGCTGCTGCTCGGCGCGCGAGACCTTCGAAATATTAAACGCGCGCGCTCTCGCCGAGCCAGCCAGTAAAGCAGTCGCTCGCTCTCGCTGCAGGATGCGCCAGCGGTGAAAGTGTACATATATATATATATGAGTGCCTTTCGGCGATCGCCTTTTGAAATCCGAGCGTGTCCGATCTTATCTGGGCTTATCGGCGCTAGGTAGCCGCTGGCAGCGCGAGGACAATAATTGTCGGCCCTCGTGATCGCCGGTTGACTCACGCGCGCCGTGCAGCGAGAGCTTGAGTCACAGAGGCTCTCGTCGCCAGCTCTCTCGCGAGATGACGAGAAGCAGATGGTGCAGCTCGTACAGCTCGTCTTAGCTCGTCGTCCAATTGACGGAGCGCGCGCGGCGGGGACAAAGGACATCGATCGCCGATCGAGGAAGCGACGTGCCGAGTGCGCCGCTGAACGTACGGGGGGCTCTCTGCTGCGTCTCTCTCTCTCTCTCTCTCTCGGTGTCTCTGCGTGGCTCTCTCTCCCCTGCGTGTGCTTCGAGAGCCATCGGGCAGAGTGCAGCTTGGCGCGCATCTTGCGCAGTTAGCGCTGCCGCTTTGTGTTGTGTGTGCGCGCAGGCAGCAGCAGCAGCAGCAGCAGCGGCGGCAGTAGTAGGCCGGGTAGTGGGGAGCGGCAACGACGGCGGCGGCGGCGCTCGGCCCAAGCTCTCCGGGGCCACTCGCACGATCGCAGTGTCTTGTGTGCCACGGCGTCGTTACTTTGCAAGCGTCGTGTTTTTCTCTCTCTCTCTCTCTACTCCAGGCTGCTCTCTCAGCAGCTGATCGAGAGATGTGAGTGTGCCGCTGCCCGTATTAGCATAGGCAGATCGACGCGCGACACCATGGCGATGAGGCGGCCCTCGAGGCAGCAGCAGCAGCTGGGCTGGAGTCGTCCTGAGCGTGTTTGAGTGTCTCTCTCTCGGTCCGATCGGCGGAGCAACGCTGCCGAGCTCTTTTTATAAATAGACGAGTGTGTGCGGGAGTCTCGAACAGGCGTCAGGCGGCAGGCAGGCAGGCAGGCAGGCCAGGCAGGCATCGGGCAGCAGGCAGCAGGCAGCAGGCTAGGCAGGCTAAGCGAGTGAGAGAGAGAGAGAGAGTGTGTGCAGTGCAGCGATAATGTCGCGGGCGTCACTGAACAAATCGGCTCAGTACGGCTCGCGTCGCGTCCGGAAGATCAGCACGGTGCGTTGGCGCGTAGGTAAGGGGGTTATTGGAAGTCAGTCAGCTGATTGTCGGGGTCGTTGTCATTACAGACGGAGAGCGAGTACTCGGTGGAGGAGCAGGCTCGGCTGACGGGGGATGGGGGCGGCGGCGGTGGCGGCGGAGGAGGCGGCGGTGGCGAGGAGGCGTCGCCCGACGAGGATGCCGGCTCGTTGTGCGAGTACCACGACATACCGCCGCCGCCGGACGGCGGCTACGGCTGGGTGGTGGTATTCGCCTCGTTCATGTGCAACATGATCGTCGACGGGATCGCCTACACCTTCGGCATCTTCCTCGGCGAGTTCGCGACCTACTTCGAGGAGAGCAGCAGCAAGGTCGCCTGGGCGGGCTCCCTCCTCTCGGGCGTCTACCTCATGGCCGGGCCCGTCGTCAGCGCCCTCACCAACAAGTACGGCTGCAGGGTCGTCTGCATGGCCGGCAGCTGCATCGGCGCCGTGGCCTTTGTGCTCTCGACCTTCTCCACCTCGGTCACATGGCTCATGATCACCTACGGCGTTCTCGGCGGTAAGTTTACAACGAGATTCTTCTTTCTGCTTTTTATAACTCGCGAGCGAGGACAAAGAGGGAGGAACCCAGAGTCCGAGCTTTTGCTCGGAAAAATTATATGCTCTCGAGACCCTGCCTTTTTATTCGGCAATTTCGAAACTCGAGACGCGAAAACGCAGCGGGTATTTCGCATCCTTGCGCAAACGTTTTCCTTCATTTCGCTCTCGGACGCTCGACGATAAAAGCCAAATGTCGGTGTGGCTCGAAAATTTTAAGCACGCGATAAACGTTTTTCCGAGTTGCTTTACATTTCTGCGGAGACTAATAGTAATTGAATGCAAAGATTTTGTCGACTCGATGAATTTGACATAAAGGTATATATAATTATCGCGGCTGACGTTTCGTTATTTTAATCGCTCTTTTGAATTTTTAAACTTCTGTGTGCACGACTCCGCCTGAGTCATCATCCTCTGGCTCACTAATGTTTTAAAATGTAACAAAGCCAGCTTCGGATAAAAGAATTCCTTTATTTGAACGACAACAAATCTGCGCTTTCAAACAAAACCTTCACTGTGAATAATACATCAAAACAACGTACGCGACGTTTAGGAATGAATTAACACCCTTTAAACGGCTAATTCCCGCGTTTGATAAATGCATTTAAAAGAAATTTATTCACCTCTTATCTCTGTATTTTCACGCAAAATGAACGTCGGCAAAAGCGCGTGTTAAAACGCATTGTTGCAAAATATCAAGTATACATAAAACGCTCTTAAGTAAATCGTTAAAATAAACGTTTAATTTTAATTCCCAGCTAAAACAAATGTAACGCTAAAGGCCAATTTATTCATAAACTCTGTGAAAGCGCTTCGCGAAAATAAACCTCTTGCATGCATAAACACGAATACAGCGCCGTAAAACAACAAGCCGTAACCCGAGCAAACAATATATATATATACTTAAACTCAGCAACCTTTTCTACCTGAACTCTGAATCCCTTATAGGCATCGGCTTCGGACTGATCTACCTGCCGGCGGTGGTCTGCGTCGGCTACTACTTCGAGACGAAGAGGTCCCTGGCCACGGGCATCGCCGTCTGCGGCTCGGGCTTCGGGACCTTCATCTTCGCGCCGCTCGCGGGGATCCTGCTCGAGACCTACCAATGGAAGGGCGCCATCCTCATCCTGGCCGGACTCATCTTCAACTGTGCGGTAAGTCATACACGTCCCTGGCTATCTTCTGGCTGTTCCGCTCCGCGGTGAAGAATCGAGGAAGCTGCCGCCGCGGAGACCTTGTTGACTCTTTTTTTTTCTTTCTTTTTTTCGCCCATTATGCAATGCGCCGGTTGACAAACGACGCGGGAGGTGTGTAAATCGCACACGTTTTCGAACGAGCGTGACGTTAAAAATAATTGGGACTCGCGGATAATGGACGCGGGCTTTTTGCGGAGGATTTTTTTTCCCCTCCCGCCGCGGACGTTATGGAAGCTATCGACTATGTGGAGTAATTCTGTAATGCGACGATTAAAAATAACGTTTTTATAAATATAAAGGAGTCTGTTTATAATGTGGACGTCGTTAAAAAAAAAGCGGGGGGAACAATGGAGTGATGCAACTCTCCGACATTAGAGTTCAAATAGAATTCGCACGCGTTCGTCAAAACGTGTAAACTATTTTAAAATCCATCGAGTCGCGGTAATTTTGATGAATTTCTTTTATCGACGGCTGCTTGTTTCGTTGCGGTAAAGCGGCGTTGAAAAATTATTATTTGAAACCTCGGTCCTCCTCCGCGCTTCGAAAAAGAAAAGTCCGAGTTTTCTATTTCTGTACCCGTGTAAATACCGTTCACCGTATATTTAGAACTATTACAAATATTACACACTATGCACCCCTCGCCCCCTCGTGGACAAACAAACAGTCCAATTTCATTAGGCGTTTGCGCGCGTTTCAAAAGAATTACTCGCGGCTACGGTAATTGCTCGAAAAAAGCTGCGCGAGCTCGCGAAATGACTCGCCGTTTTCCCCCGGCGCGGGGCACTCTAAATAACAACTTTCTTCCGACGCGGTCGCATTGACCTTCCATCGTCGTTTCTTGACTCCGTGCCAGAGGCATTTAACCGATCTTGCGGGGCCTTTCCGATTATCGTTGCAGATCTTCGGTGCGATGATGAGGCCGCTGGAGTACCCGAAGGCTCGCTCGGTGAAGCCGCTCCTGCAGCGTATGGCCGAGGAGAAGCGCTTCCAGATGGAGCGCGGAAGCATCGGCGGCTCGTTCTTCATGGTGCAGCTGCCGGACGGATCCATGGAAAGGAGGATGAAGATGCCGATCAACATCGACCCTGGCGTTCACTCTAGCTTCAATTTAGACCAATTAGTGCCTGGTAAGAAAGCCGCTTTTTCCGCGGAACTCTATTATACTAAAGTCGCCTCGTGCCCGTCGTCAATGAGAAAATGATACGCCGCGGAGAGAGATGGGGAGGAATCAAAACAACGGCGAACGGTATATAAGTTCAGGACGCCGCTTGTTTGCCTATATGAATCTCTCAAGGCGATTTCCTGCCAGGGATGAGCTGGGATTGTAAGATCTTTGCGGAGAGGAATTTTGTAGTAAATAAAGTGATATTCGCGAGTCAGTGAATAGCGTTTGGAACTTGAGAGAATTGATTTGAGGCCGATGAAGCTTCGAGCAGTTTCCACCGGGATGTGGTATTTTTGAGAATTGCTGGAGAATCAGAGAGAAAAATAACTATGAGAGACGGCATTCCACAGTTTAGGATGATAAGAAAATAATTTCATTGTATTTTCGCACTCGACTTTTTTTAGTTGTAAAATTGTTGATCAAATCTAGAAAAATGTTTAAAAATTCGGCAACGCAAAGATCACGTGAACTCTTAGGTAACTAAAGTTGAAGTGCTCATTTATTTTTGCTGGTCGCCCTCTTATTTAGAGGCTTTGTAATATACTTGCTTTTCTATAATAACATTTATGTTGCTTGATAAAAAATCTTGGTTAATATCCAATAAGTAGAAGCTTATCAGCGAATATCTGTAGCAGATAAGGAAGTGCTGTGAATTAGAACATCGGGTATCTTTTAGATATTGAATATTTCAAGGTATGCTGATAGGCCATTGATTTATTCCAATCAAGAGAGGAATCTTAACGAATAACAAAAATATTTTTACAAATTGAATAAATTTTTCTACTTGTTAAATTTTGACGGAAAAGAGACTGAAAATAGCGAAAAAATGTCTAGAGTGAAAGTACAAACTGGTTAATGGCTTGACAAGGTTTCTACAATTAAAATTTACTGGGCAGATGTTCTACTCAACCTATGGCCTTCGATCTATACTGTCTGTGTTCAGCTTGGCACAAAATCCGACTGTTATAAAAAAGGGTCTAGTCGGACCGGAGATCTTCCCTCAGTCTTTTCTTACTTTATAACTTGCTAGGAGAGTATTGAGCCTTAGAACGTAGCAGATGTTTTTCCTAAACATGGGATAAGTAAGATAAATAGTTGGAACAATTAATCAGTAGCAGAAAAGCCATAGTAAATTAAATAAAAAATCTCGACTCTAAAACGTTTTAGCAACGGAAAAAGATATGCTATATCAGGCATCTGAAGATAAAGCGTCTCGTTTTAAATAAAATTAAATATTTGCTCGAACGTGTGACTAAGCATCAAGAATTGAGCAGCTCGGTGCATAATATGCAAAACAAGCGAACAACCAAATGACAAAACTCCTCTCCGCGCTTAGCTTGATATATTTAAGGTCCCACTGTCGATAATATTAATTGATGCTAAAATTGTAAAAGGAACGCCTCTGACACCAGTACCGACCGTGCCGACCCTTCCGACGATCTCCGAGGTGAAGGTGCAGGAGCACTCGTCGAGCGGCGCGACGAGCAACAGCGGCAGCATGGCAGACCTCAAGAGCACCTCGGTCAAGTCCCGCAGCAAGAAGGCCATCGACGAGAGCGGCAAGGAGGGAGCCGCCGCTGCCAAGGACAGCCTGGACAAGCCCGAGAGCGAGTTCAACAAGCCGATAATACCGCGCAACGCCTCCCAGCCGGCCTTCACCACCCACGTTCAGGGCCTACCCAAGAACGGCTCCGTGCCCTTCTTCGACAGGATCCGCAAGACGAGCACCGGCGAGAGGTACAAGCCCAGCCTCAGCGCCATCAAGAACTCCAGGACGACCCTCAACTCCAACGGAGACATCAGGAAGAGCCTGCACTTGAGACTGTCCAACAGCAGCATGCTCGGCTCCAGGAATAATAATACGGAGCTGGATGTGAGTGTCCCTAACGTCTCTCGTAACCAGAAACTGTTTCCATTAATTTAGTTGCTAATCTTTCAAACGAACACTCGACAAAGAATATTTTATTCAGCTGAAGGTTAGAAAATGAGCCATTGAAGCTTACGGTCAACCTTCAGCTAAATTTCCAGCCTTGAGTCCGCGGTAAACATTCAACTTTCATGTTTTATTCATCCGAAGTACAACTTATGAATATAAATTGAATTTCTGTGCCTCTCCGTTTCCCGAAACAAAACAAAAAAACAAAATGGGAAATTAATAATTGTTCCTTCTTTCGTTGCGCAGGACGGTGAAAGCATTACCTTTACCACGAGCAATACTCGCATTCCGAAAGAGAAGCCAATGATGATTCGTCCTCTTTCGCGAAAAGACATTTTCTACAGCGGAAGCGTTCTTCATTTGCCGGAATTCCAAAGTCAAAAGTCCCTTGCCAATTACCGTCAGAGCGTCATCTCTCTACCCAAGTCGATGCGAGGCGTCGACGCCAAGGATGGAGACGTCGAGAAAGGACAACGTAAGTCTCGCTTTTTGCTACCGTCTGCTTGCTTCCAGTTGTAAATTGGAAAAAAAGATTCTCATTCGACAATTTGCTTGCAGCACCTCTATGCCCGTGTCTCGAACTACCTGAATCATTCAAAGAAGCCTTGGGGACGATGATGGACATGTCCCTATTGAAGAATCCCGTTTTCCTTTTAATCTGCATTAGCAACGTGTTCGGGATGGCTGGATTGTACATACCATTCTTTTACCTGGTCGATGCAGCTGTCCAGCAGGTAAGGAGAGAAAAATGGCTCGCTAGGAGCGTTTTGCATTAATCGCAATTATCCTCTTTGAAAAGATGCAAGAGGTAAATTAATGCTTGATTATTGTTGCGTTCCAAAGGGAGTAGAAAAAACTTACGCCTCGTGGCTGCTGTCCGTCATCGGAATAACAAACACCGTGGGTCGTGTGGCCTGCGGCTACGTAGCCGACTTCCCGCAAGTAGACTCCCTGCTATTGAATAACATCTGCCTGATCGTGGCAACGATAGCAGTGACCCTGACGCCTTTCTGTTACACCATTGTCCATTATATAGTGATGAGCACTTTCTTCGGCGTCGCCATTTGTGAGTATAAAAATCAAGTCGCTCGAACTGGTATATATTAGAATGGTTTGCTTGACGGATTGTTACTTCTGTTTTCCCGAACCACAGCCGGATACATTTCGCTCACTTCGATCATTCTGGTGGATCTCCTGGGCCTTGACAAGCTGACGAACGCCTTTGGACTGCTCATTCTTTTCAGAGGGGTCGCAGCCATTGGGGGTCCGCCGATTGCGGGAAATTTGTACGACCTCACCAAGAATTATGGTGTTACCTTCTACATGGCAGGATTTTGCTTTTTAATTAGCACCATTACGAGCTTCGTAGCTCCTACGATGAAACGCTGCACTACGCCGCAGGTAAATATATATCGATCGTTATCTTATAGCTTTTTAGAGAGAGAGAGAGATGAATTGGAAGACATAAATTTCTCTCGCACAGATAATTATAAATGATTCTGATAATCGAAGTGGATCCTTTTTGTGGGACAGATAAATACTTTAAAAATTAGTCTTGCAGAAGATTATTGTAACGTAGATAGAGGGGAAATTATTAATGCGAGAAATTCTTTCCAGACTCAGCCTGTGATATTAGATACATTGACGCCGATTGACGAAGACATCGAGGAAGAGAACGAAGATGATATTCCTGAAATAGTAGAAACCGCACCATCTCCCCAAGAACCACCCGAGAAGGAAATCAAGCAGATCGAGTCTGTATTATAAGCAAGCAAAAATCAACTGCTTCTACTTGCTATGTTTTGCGACGAAAAACAAAACAAAAGAAACAAAAAAAAAATAAATAAAATAATTCACCGTCACTCCGAGCCACACTGTGATACGGCTAAAAAAAAAAATTTCAACAAGTTTCCAAGAGGTATTTTGTTGTTGAAACGTATACATACCTCTTGCTTGACATGCACAAAATAACTGATGATAAACCTGATGGAATTTTTCTACGAACATAGACGATTCGTATGGCTTAATTAAATTTTATTTTATAATCGTATATACTATAAATATTAAGGAGACGTATAAGAGTGAACAAACAAAAATTCCATCGGGCGAGCAAACTGTTTTTTCTCGTCTGTATTAAAAACAAATCTGAATTGAATGAAGGTAGAGGCGTTTAATTAAACTTAATCAGTATCGATCGTCAGTATGTTTAGGGAAAAAAAAATCGCAAACAAAAAGAACTAAAATAGAGATGCGACAAAAAATATTGCTTTTTTCGTGTGTATACAGAGCAAATGTTTTTATTTCAATGTAGATAACAATAATAACAATAATGATAAAACATAATTAATAAGTGCGAAAAATTAAACAAAAAAAGGCTTGCATTTTACTAAATAAAGCTGTCGATATTGGAAGCTATTTTTGGGGAAGAAATTCCGATGAGACTTTTTTTCAAGGTCAAAAATACAAAATGCAAAAAAATATATATATATATTTCTTATGTACGCAGGGCACATGTACATAATGCCGACGCACGACACTTTAATGAATCAATTAATGAATGGGATGAAAACAGAGCGGAGAGCTGAAGAAAAGTGACGTTTTAGTTGTAAATAAATGTGGAGAAACAAGGGATTTGTAAAATATACGGGATGGCAGGAACTGAGCCAACCGCTAAGAGACGATGCATTTCAAGCGAAAATGCAACAACAGAAAATCCAAATTTAGTTTAGTAAATATACACGTTATTACCGAAAAAAAATTAATATATTGATGAACGCGAGCTAACCGAGCGTATAAGTATATTAATAATCTTGATTTTTAGATCTCTTACTTCTCTTTTTTTTAGCATGTACAATAACCGAGTAAGAGAAGTCATTATTCTCGACTATCCGCCACACCCCGTTTGTGTTAATTAATGTAAAAAAAAAATATTTCGCAATTATAATTGACTTGATTTGCGCGCTAAGCCGATTAACTCTTTAATTTGTAACTGCGCCAACACGTTAGTTAACACAAACCGACTAATTACTAATATTTTATTACTTAAAGGAAGGAAAAAAAAAACTATATAATTTTTGCTAGGCACAGCGATAAGCACAAGGAGTCTTGTGTCACACTTAATTTGGTCGCTGTTTTTAAAACTGATTCAAACCGACTTAATGAGAAAAACAATAGCGAACGATCATTTACAATTACGTTACACTGTGATTTATATAAAGAAATATATGTGTATAAAAAAGGAAAAAGAAAAAAAAAGGATACCGACAAAAAGAGTGACAAAGTGTATATACGCCTACGGACACCGGGGACAAATAGGAAAATCATTGTAAATCTTTGTTGAACGCCAAAAGCAAACGCAGTGTATACTACTTGTCGAGAATCGGTCGAAGATGTCGGGAATTCGTTTGCCAGTGCGTGAATCGTTCGTTATCGTGGGCGTTTAAAGAGAACTCTCGAGAGAGAGCACATAGAAGCGCCTCCAAGAGATAATCGTGAACAAAAGAGGGAGAGAGAGAGAGAGAAAGAGAGAAAAGCCGTTTCTACCGAATCCCCCCCGAGAGAGGCGCGCTTCTCTGTGCTCGAGATAGGGTGAGCCTCTCCATCGCCACCTTTTTATGATTAACTATTACTTATCAGCTATCATTAATCTTAATCAATTTTATCGATAATTTTAATTACTTATATACGATTTTTATGAAGCTAAGGTTATAACGTTTCGTTGTTGTGCTACGTGATCTTTTTTGCGTTCGAGTCAGAATGACACTAACGACAATATATAATTCTTTCGACTTTTCGGTTGCGTTCGTCTGTCGGGTTATATACCTAATAAAAAAACGGCGTATACACTTTCGAGCGTTACGTTATATATTGTAAATGATTCGCGCGTGCGCGTGTGCCTGTTGCGTGAGTGCGTGTGCGCGAGAAGTAAGGCCTGTATATAACGACGAGTTTCGAGCAGAAAAAAGTTGAGAAAAAAAGGCACAGAACGAGAGATAACCGAGCGAGCGAGCGAGCGAGCGAGAGAGAGAGAGAGAAATTGTAGTAATTCTGATTACGTTTACAGGACATGTTATACGTTGTAAAGTGTATGTACACATGCGCATAGGCACGGCTCCTTGCCTGCCCCCCCAATATGTTAATATACGATATGGTACAAAGAAGGACAAATGTATTAGGTAACGTTTATCGAAATTAAAGAGAATTATGAATTTTTATTATTGAAAATTGGTCTTTCATTCGAAGCCTCCGCCTCCTGTTTTTTTTCCCCCGGCTCCCATCTCCACTTTTGCCACTCCACACTCGTTAATTGGAACGAATCGAATTCCTTCGCTTTCATTGCTAACGTCTCACCATAATCAAGCGGGTCTTAAAAATTTGTGACCGCCCGATCTTAACAGCTGCCTTCGACGCGTTACGATCGACGCGGTTTCACGCGTTTTTCGCAGCCGCCACTCGAGGCGAACAATGAAGAGCAGCGGAGCGCCTTATCTAATCTATACAGCGAAATTCCTCCCGCTAAATTTGACAAAGCTCGCCGGATATACGCGCACTGCGTCGAAACAGAGAGAGAGAGAGAGAGAGAGAGAAACCTGGCGCGAGAGATCGGCAATATCGAATTTGAAAGCAAAAATGAGCGGGGCTCGATCGCGCGCGGATTTCCATAAAATATGTAAATATACGGGCGGCGACTTGAAGAAGGTGAGGCGCGGGCGGCGCGGTGTCGCGCGACAAGTGAAAGGAAGAAATCGGACTAAACTAGGGATAAGTCCCCGAGGCTCGGCTCGTTACACGCGCGCGAACATCGGAATCGGAAAGGTCAGTCTGCGCGCGCGCGCGCGAGATCCGCGACCTCTTTAGCTCTCTCGAATCGTCCCGGGGCCCCCGGAGGATGGCGTCGAGGGACGACGACGGCAGCAGCAGCAGCAGCAGCAGCCGAGCAGCGTGAGTGTACTATACTGCTACGTGAGAGAGCACGTGGCCGGGCGGGCGAACACGTGTTTGGCTCTATTTTTAGCCCGGCCGCGTGGGAATATCGGTAGCGGCGGCGGCTCCTCGCGGAAAAATCCCCCGCGCGATAACGAAGCGTGAGGAAGGTGGCGGCGGTGGTGGTTCCTCGGTTCGTTGCTCCCCCGAGGGCGATGCACTTGTTGAGCTTTGGCTCTTTAAATAGCCGGGGCGATCTTCGGGCTTTGTTCCGCTGGATTTCGCGAAAAGCGCGAGAGTGTATTGTATTACCAGCTTCCCGGACGAGAGCTTCGGAACGGGGCGGGCGATCTCGTCGCGGCTGAATCTGGAGCATCCAGCCTTCTGCGAATGCGCCTCCTCGTCGAGCTTCCCTCTTCTTGTAGGTTTTCTCCGCAATTAAACGTCGTCGGGGCGAGTGACGCAACGGGCTGCTCTCTCTCCGCGCGATCGGATAGCGCGCGCGGCGCTCTCGATAAGAGAGCCACGACACGGAGGGATATCGCCGAGCGGCGAAATTCGGCCCGCCACCGTACTAACGAGTCGTCATCGATTACGGCAATTAGAGCCAATGTCGTCGTCTGTGTCGGCTGCGGCGGCGGCGGCGGCGGCTACGGCTATTTTCCAATGGACCACCGCTTCGGAGAGGAGTAGCCTGCGCCTAAACGTCGCGCCGCTATCGGGAGAGAGCACAGAGCGCTACTACGTCCGACTCGTCACGAGGCGCCTATATACGAAAATTCTCCGGACTGGCGTACTCAGTCTGGCGGTCGAGCGCGCGCGATAAACATACGTACTGTCGGTGCCTCGTGTGTCGTGTGTCGTGTCGTCGTCGGCGGCAGCGGTGTTCGCGCGGAAGCAGTCGCGCGGAATATATAAAAGCCCCCGCTAAGGAAACAACACCACCAGGCAGGAGAGCAGCGGAGAGGTGGGAGCGATAGGCGCGAATCTATTGCCGGCCGATATTATAAAATACATGCGCTCAAGTGCCCACGCGAATTCGGCAGCAGCTCGCACAGGTTAGTGTGTCTACTCTCTATTAGCCTCGCTTGCGAAAGGCTCTCTTTCTCTCTCTCTCGCTCTCTCTCGCTCTTTCTCCTCTCTCTCCGGTTGATCGCACGTGCCAATTGGAAGAGGAGCTCGAGGAGGTGCCGAGAGGCCACACAGAGTTGCTCTCGCCCCGCGGAGACCGCTTGTTTTCAAACGACGAAAGATGCTAGTGACCGAAAAGCGAGAGAGAGCCGATAACTCCTTATCGCGGCTCTCGGCGGCGGCTACTGCCACTGCTGTCAGCGCGAACGACATCAAAAATATTGCCTCTCGGCGCGTGCACGAAATCTTCCCCGGGGGATGTCTGGGCGTTATTGCGCCAGCTCTCTCTCTCTCTCGCGGGCGGACGTTGCAAAACATCTCGGAGTCGCCGCCGCCGTCAGGGGCCCCGGCGTTTATCTCCTTTTCCCACGCGGCGCGACGCGCGATTTTCCGAGAATCAGCAGTAGTCGGCGGTCGGGCCGAGTAAAGTAAGTAAGTACGGGGGCCCACCACTCTACGTACGCTCGGTGCGCGCGCTCAGCGGGCAATTCAACTGTCTTTCTCTTTGTTGCCGCATGAATTAGTCGATTGGGCACAAAGGCGGCCCGAGGGAGAGCCCCTCTTACAATGTCTTCGCCTTCATATCGCGCGACCTTGTCGCGGCTCCGGGCCAACTTTGTGTACTTGAACCTCGAGAACTCCGATTTCCGCGAGCGGAGGTGGGCCGGAAGCTGATGGTATTATACTCGCGCGGTTTATTTACGCTGTTTTTTTTTTTTTTTTCTTTTAAAAAAGCCGCCGGCTCTTATCTGCCCGCGGAGGGAAAGCGCCCGATAGCGGGCCGATGTCGAAATGGGCGCCGCGATTCTCGAAACGGGAGCCCGCACCGTTGAATGTACGCTTAATCGACTCGTGAAATTTCGTTAGCCGATTCTCTTCTGACGGTAGCGCCGCTGTTTATCTTACCAATTAATCAAAAGCGAATGCGTTAATCGTCTATTTTTACGAGGAGCCCCAAAGTTTGCCTTCCGCCGTCTAACCCGCTCGAATCGCTTGTTGACACAACTGAATCCCTTTATTTCTCTTATCCAAAGCAAACGGGAGCCATTCACGTGTAAATTCGGTGTATTTGGCGAAGATGATCACGCGTCGCCGAAGGGATGCGCGGCTCGGCTAAAAGAAAAGCGCCGTCCTCGAGGAGGAGGAGGCAACGCACCGGCGACCTTGTCTCTCTCTCTCTCTCTCTCTCGCGCGTTCTGACATAATAGACGGTAGCGGGGCTCGTAAATCAGGCGAAAGCTCAGGCTTTTCCAGGCCCCCGTTATCAGGCCTGCGTCCCCGGCGAGATAAAAGTCATTTTATATTTACTTGTCTTTCGCTCGCCGATAAGTAGCGTCATAATGCAGCGACTGGCGGTAGACGAGCCGCAAGCTGCAGGCTGTGCACGAGTCCTCTCCTCTCCTCGCAAACACACAGTGAGAGAGAGAGAGCGAGAGAGAGAGAGCGAGAGAGAGCAGCAGTAAAAGCTTTCCGTTGCTTTTGCAGTTGAGGCTCCGCAGCCATGGCGATCGCCGAGAACAGCAGCAGCAAGGAGGAGGCCAAGCCGAAGTTGCAGCAGAACGGACACTCGAATCAGGATGCCATCCCTCTCAAGGACCTCAACGACAAGGGCGAGGAGGTGAGTTTTGCCCGATTTTTCCCATTTTTCTGTTTATTTTTTTCATTTTTTATGACACACAAAACTCTCGACGAATCGAGGCGTTATTGTAATTGAGCTGCGAGATAAGCCGCGGCAACCTGCAGTCCGCCTTGTTTTCGCGCGAATTCATTATTTTTTTTCAATCGAATGAAACTTTCCAGCTGCAAAACTGATTAAATTCATAAATTGGAGGCTCTCTGATTACTCCGAAAATATATACGGATCCTCCTAATTCCGAAAAGGCGTCGTTTCTTAATTGAGTCTTTACGAAAGACGTTCGTACGCATTTAAATATCTACATATATACTTTCTTCGCTCGAAACTTGGAACAGCGTTTAACCTCGGGTCGGACTCCACCGTGAATTTTCGGCGGGGAGTTCTAATTGATCGATTGGATAAAAAATTGAGCGTAAAATGTGACTTAATTATCGCGTTCCGCAAATGTTTGACTTCGTTCACGCGAACGGTCTGCTTTTTTTACGCTCGATCTGCTGATACACGCGCGCGGCAACTGCGTCTACGTCACGCAATGCAAATATTCTCCCCCCTGTCGAAAAAAAAGAAAAAAAAAAACAAAATAAATAGGCCCCCGGGAATCAATCGGCCGATCGGCAAACGTTTGTTCAGCCCAAGATATATACTCCCGGCCGGCGAGCCTTAGATTAAAGCGTTTTCTAGGCTAAAACTCGGCTCTCGCGCGCGAGCAAACATCATGTGACTCCCCGCCGATAATTTTCGCGAAATTATTCAATCGCCGCGCGCGCGCGCGAGCCGCAGCGGAATCGGGTATCTTCCGTTAAAAAAAAAAGAAGAAGAAGCGGAGGAACGAAGAGCCACCTCCGAGTGAGATAATAAAACTCGAGCCACCGGGAGGCGGGCGGTCGAGAGTTCTTTTAAAAACGCCGGAATTTAAAAATAGCCTCGATCTTTTTGATGTAGAAAATCCGTCGTGCCTCATATGACTTTACGGACGGAGCGATGGAAAGAGAGAGAGCGCGGACTTATCAGTTTTGCAATACACAATGAACGATAGGCCCTAGCTGCTGTATTCTGGGTCAGGCCTTATCTCTCTCTTTCGGAAGATCTCGCGAAATCGAGCTCTCCGAGGGAGAGAGAGAGAGAGAAAGCGAGAGGAAAAAAAATGCCCGATGATGCTTGATTTTTTCAGGGTTACGTGGAGATGGTCGTGCCGCCGGACGGCGGCTGGGGATGGGTCATCGTCGCCGCGTCCTTCATGTGCAACCTCGTCGTCGACGGCATCATGTTCAGCTTCGGCGTTTTCCTCGAGGAAATGGCCAAGGGATTCAACGTCTCCGGAGCGAGAGTCGCTCTAGCCGGTTCCCTTCAAACCGGCTTTTACTTAATGACCGGTACACCATATTATATACATAAACTCTCTGCTGTATATTTTTATTTTTTCATTTTTTGAAAAAGGCACACACACCGAGCACACGGCGAGAGCTCGCTTTTTCGGCTGAGCGCCGCCCGCTGCTCGATAATTCAATTATTCTAGCTGGGGGAGTCTCGTACACTTGCGGTGTTAATCGGCCGGATAAATACCGCTCGAGACGCGAACGGGAAAATCAATGAAGTACACCGCACCTTGACGAAATCTCTTTCTCCGTTCGGATTTTTAAGTGCTTTATTCAAATTGAAATTGACTATTTTTACTAATTGGCTTTTTAATTACATATAAATAGCGTCGCCGGCATTGCCCAATCAAATAATTAACACGTCGTCATTAAAATCTACTCAACGAGATGTTCTTTAAAGTTTATCTATCGCAGTATTTCTCGGAACGAAATTTATATCGACTCCCCCCGCCGAGAATGACATTTTCCTTTTTCACCGTAGATTCTCAGCGCAACGAAACGAAGACAAATAACGATAAAAATCTAAATGTTTGCAGGACCATTCGTATCCGCTCTGGCGAACCGCCACGGCTTCCGGCTAGTGGCGATCCTCGGCAGCGTGATCGCGAGCTCGGCGTTCGTACTGTCGTACTTTGCCCCCACGATCGAGTTCATGTACGTCAGCTACGGGATATTAGGTAATAAGCTCTTATCTCTCACCAGGCACAAGCAGACGCACCTGGGCAAAATCGGCGATAAAAGACCAACTATAGCATGCCGATCCCGATCTCCGATATACAACTTATGTAATCCTCGCACGTTTTGATTTTCTCTCATCAGGAGGCATCGGGGCGGGTCTGATCTACCTTCCCGCCGTCATCACCGCCGGCTTCTACTTCGAGAAGTGGCGAGCCCTGGCGACCGGCATCTCCGTCTGCGGCTCGGGAATCGGCGCCTTCGTCCTCTCGCCGATCTCCAGCCTGCTCATCGAGAAGCGAGGATGGCGCGAGGCTCTTCTCTACCAAGCCGGTTGGTATACGTACAAGAGAGCTCTCCGCTTTGCGTTACAACGTGTAGGAGAGGTGCACCTCCTCCGGCCGCGGCGAAACATTCAGTATTCATGCGCGATTATTGCCGAGTCGATAAACAGCGCAAACTGGTTATTTAATGAAAATCGTCGCTCTAAAAACGCCGCCGGGCTTCGAGATATATATATTTCCTATAAAGCGAGCATCGAGATTCGCTCCTGGAGGCGGAGGCGCGCGCTTTCGATTGAGGCGCGCGTATATCGATTTTGTTCTGCAAAATATAATACGAGGCGAGGGAGAAAAACAAGCTATCGGGCGAAAATCAATAATTTCGAGGTGATAAACGTTGAATTAGCCGGAGATACGCATCTCTCGGGGAGATACGTGCGCGAGCAATAAAATTTTTCTCCGCGGCGGCGGCGGCGTGATTTATTTCCTAATGATTTATCCGTTATCAGTCTTTTTATCGTTCAACATCGCGGAATGCTTTACTTCGGAGCGGAGAACAATACACTGATATGTTTAGTCAAAGTAACTGGCAAACAGAGAAGGCTTTCGGGAGATTATTATCTTATCTGGGGCTGTGTGCTTTTCAAAATTTCCGAATTCTCAATTTACGACCCTTAATTCCCGGCGCTTAAAAGCTACGTTTTCAAGAGATAAAGTTGCGAAATTTTCGAAATTACGAAGCTACCTGACTCAAGAGGCTGCGTTCGGTTGTTTTCGATAAAGAAAAAAAATCTGAAAAACAAAATAACTGAATCGAGAGATCGTAGATAAAAATAATGAATATCTTTACCTACTTGCCTCGACAAATACGTTTGCGATTATCGTAAATCTACATCTTTCAAGTGCATTGTAATTGACATAAAATTTTCGAGAAGATGAACAGCACTTGAATGAGTACATCATTTTCATTTTAGATATATTAAAAGGATGAAATTAACAAGTTATTCTATTCGATTGAGGCCAATTAAAAAGTTTGAATAAGATAGACATCAATTTAATAGTTTAATAATGAATATTAATATTAATATAGACATTAATTTTGAACGATGACTCACGATAATATCGCAAAGTTATTAATTGAGAAAATAAACTTTAGCTATTTTCTCGTTATTAGTTGTGCTACTCATTACCGTCGATAAGATTTTTCGCTCTTAATGAGAAACGCTCGGAACGTTAAAATTCACATCAATCTATTCTCAAAAGATATTATTAGAACTACTTAGAATTTCCTGAAACGCTTCGTTCTCTTCGACGCTCACAATGCAATATCTCTCGCTTCAAACCGCGATTGTTTTCGCCAAGACGAAAAAATGAACAAGTTCACGACCTGTTATAAAATATGTTTACACAATTACGAAAGCCGCTAAGAGGCAAACTCGGCGACTCGACACCGATAGCAAGTACATGTCGTATATATATAAGCGGCAGCACGTAAGAGTTCAACTAATGGGTTTTTATTAGATAACGGGCGCCTGTGTTGCAGGAATGTTATTGAACTGCGCGGTGTTTGGGACTCTGTTCAGGCCTCTGAAGCCGGTCAGAGTGAAAATGACCGCGAACCCGGACAACCCGACGATCGAGGTAAAGGCGAGCCTGCTAAAGGGAGCCTCGATGACCTCGCTCCACGCCAGCCAGCCGATGACCAACCGATTCTTCGGCACCAACAACAACACCGAGTACCCGACCGCGGCTCAAGTGCTCGGCAGCAGTCCCGACATCGTCAAGTACGAATGGCTCTGTCCCCTGTTTTATATATATGCATTGATGTGGAAAAGTACCCTCGGAAAATTCGCTCAATTTTCTCTAAAACGGGGCTAAGATGAAAATGGCCAGTTTTTTGTTTTCCCGTAATTGGCCCCGCGAGCGATTGACTCACTTATTTTATGTGTCATGACTCATAATTAAGTAATAACTGCAGAATATTCACCTCAAACAAGTAAATTTCCACTTATTTAATTTATTTTTAGCAATGCCCTAATAAACCGCGCGACGACAGAGAAAACGAGCTTATTTTCCAGCCTCCTTCGCCGCGCGCTTCGTCGTCGTGGAATATTCTCTTTCACAAAAGCGTCTTTCTCGTTCCGTGTTGCAGCAGCAGCAGGTCCCTGCACTCGCTGCACAAGGTGCCGGAGTCGCGCGGCCTCGCCAGGCAGATAAGCACCTCGGAGAAGCGGCTCTCGGTGCCCATCTACCCGGAGCTCGAGATCGTCAACGACGAGGAGCTCAAGTCCGTCGAGGAGGAGAACAATCTGCTCGACGGCGACGTCGAGCGCCTCAACGGCAGGGTGCCGACGGTGAGTTTTATATATCGATTGAAGGCGCCCCCCTGCCGATGAATTACGATAACCTGGAAAGTCGTAATTAGCCGATATTGGTCGGGCCTTCCTTTTTCCGGGTGGCTATTTTCGGAGCGATTCATGAGGGTCAATACGGAGTTTATACTGTTGTTTGTAGATACGGAGGCACACGATCAGCGACCGGCGCAGCCGGGCCGACTCGGTCACCAGTCACAAGTCCTTCAAGCCCGACAAACGACGGGGCTCCACGGCCAAGGAACCCCAGAGGCCTTTTTACAGGGACGACATCTTTTACGGTGGCTCGCTCAATAGACTGCCTCACTACAGGTCCCAGGTAATAAAGAGAAAATAAAAAGTACTCTCTCTCTCGATCTCGAAACGAAACGAATGAGAAATGACGAAAAACGAAAACGTTGCGATACAGCTGTCGTCGGTCGGCTACCACATGTCCGTCACCAGACTGCCGACGGCCCAGGACCTCGCCGAGGAGGAGAGCGGCAGCTGCTACCTCTGCCCGGAGAGCATCAGGCGGACCCTCGCGACGATGCTCGACCTCAGCCTCCTCAAGAGTCCGTCCTTCGTGATCCTGGCCATCAGCGGCGGCTTGACGATGATGGGCTTCTACACGCCGTTCGTCTACCTGAAAGGTATTTATTTCCAGGGTCAATCCGAGAGACGGCGAAGCTTGACGCGCCCAATTACTTTTCCCCGCAGACAGGGCAATTAACGGCGGCATCGATCCCGGCAGCGCCATGTTCCTCGTCTCGATAATTGGAATAGGCAACACGATCGGCCGTATCGCCCTGGGATTCATCAGCAGCCTGCCGGGCGTCGACGCTCTCCTGATCAATAACGTCTTCATCACCGTCAGCGGCCTCCTCACCATGTTCTCCGGCCTCTCCTTCAGCAAGGAGTACCAATTCTTCTACGCGGCCGCCTTCGGCCTCAGCGTCTGTGAGTATCGTGTACATATACGTATATATACGTCGGGGAGGCCGATAAATCGAGCGGCAATGAATTACGCCACTCGGAGCGAGCGCAGGAAGCGGCTCTCCGAGCGCGCGCGCGCGCTTTGGCCTTAATTAAACACGTCTCTTTCATTTTCATATTCATTCACGCGGAAGAAAATTGCGCGCGCGCCGCGGTTGCGCAAGTGGATTTGCGTCGTTTATGCGGCGACGAGCACCTTTTAGCGTTTAGCCGATCAAAGGATTATATCGATCTGTTTGCTTGTTTGCTCTCTAGCGGTGTTTGCCTCGCTAAGGTCGATCCTCGTCGTGGATCTGATGGGCCTGGAGAAGCTGACGAACGCCTTCGGCCTGCTGCTCCTGTTTCAGGGCGTGGGCGCCACCGTAGGCGCGCCGGTCGCCGGTGATTATCTCCATTTGAATTATACAAGCACATATTTACCCCCGGGGCAGAGGGAGCCCCGAAAAGACAGAAAAAGAAAAATTGAGCGACTCGTTTTGCAGGTGCCTTCAAGGACTGGGCGGGCAGCTACGACGCCTCCTTCTACTTCGCCGGCTCGCTGATCGTCCTGTCGGCGGTGATCTGCTACCCGCTCAAGAGGATCAACCTCAGGGAGAAGCGGCTGAGGATGCAGCAGGAGGCGGCCGAGCCCTCCAAGTCGTGATGGCGTGGCTCGGCTCGGCGCGGGCGCTTCAAGATTCTCTGACGATCGTCGCGAGACCTCGCGCGCGGCCTTGAGATAAGCGCGCCGAACGAGAGCGGAACGGAGATCCCGAGCGTCTCCTGCAGTTCCCTAAGATCGCAGATGTAAATACTTGTTAGTTATCAGAATTTTCGCCCCCCCTCCCCCCACCCCACCCCGACTG
>UCOL01002001.1:0-29619 GCA_900474335.1 Ormyrus nitidulus
GGGGGGGGGGGGGGGCGTAAAATTACGCAACTTGTGAAATGTCTCAATCGCACTTGGTAATGCAGGAGGCAGGAATTCTCCGTTGTTGGGTTTTGGGCGAGGAGATGGTTACTGGGTCAGGGCAGCGATGGAATTTTTCGGATTGATGATGGGGAAACAACTGGAGGTGAGCTAGGAATCTACTGGTTTTGGATTCGGTTTAGAGGAGGGCATTTTGTTTATGAACGTAATTTTAAGCAACGAGGTAAAGAAAGATTTAGGCGAGCGTACAAATGTGAATGTTATCGAATTAATTAAATGATTAGCTTGAGTTTATGAAAATTGCCTTTACAGTTTAAATTCTTTACGAAATAGCGTTGTTTTTTCTAAATTAGAAAAAAAAAACTAAGTTACATTGAATAAATATAAAATAGAAATACTATTTAAAGAAAACATTTCTTAAAATTCAAAATGATAACTTAGTAGTTCGTTTTTCATATACACTGAGAGAAGAAATATAGTAAAAATTACAAATAATCTTGTAAAATTTATCATACTGTCTAGTAAAGCCACCACAGACTGTAAAAACCCAAAAAATTTCTATACTTTGTAAGAAATTTTACTATACTGTTCGGTAAATTTTCCTATATTTACAGTAACATTCTCTATATATGTAAGAAATTTTATTATTGGTGGCCTTACTAGGCAGTATGGTAATTTTTACTAAACTTTTTTCTCAATGTTAACAGGTTAACAGGCTAACAAGTATCAATATTCAAGTCTACGCCGAGACATCCACTTTATTTTGCCAAAAATCCTGCAGTAAAAACCGCCTCGTCCTTAAAAACAAAAGCACGTCCTCGACTGCAAACGCACCCAGTCTGAATTTCACCTTATACTCCTCCGTCCATCTAAACAACTCTCCTCTCGACCGGCAACGCAAACTAGATCGCCTTCTCCGCGACCCGCCAAAATTTCACACCGAAGAATGTCGAGAGAGTCGCTTCCCCCCCCCCCCCCCCCCCGAAGCTCGTCGCGATAAATCAGACTCATTTCCCGGCGCTGCAGAAATCTCGGCGCGCGCGTGCCGTGAATTCCGCAGTCGCGCGCCGCCGCTTAGCTTATAGCGAAGAAAGTGCCCGCGCGAATGCAGAATGTCAAAGCAGGCGCTCTTGCTTATGTAAAGTCATAACGTGCGGGCATTGTGGTTACCGATACGACGCTCCGAGCGCCGAGCCAATTATTTCATTGTTGCGCGCTGCAGATTTTATCGAGATGTTTTTTTTGTTTTAGATGGGAAAATTGTGGGATCGGTTGCGTGCGGTTTTTCGGGAATACTTTGGGAGCCAGGTGTACCCAATTGAATTCGAACTTCAATGCAGCTTAGATGTTTTCGTTTTGTCTTTCATCTATACGAATATATAAAGATGTACAGAAACAAAATAAAGAATTTTAAACCAATTTTAGTCACCTCTAAACACGTTCGAATTTGCATCACTAGAAGTAAAATAAATTTTCAATATATACGACGTTTGTTTTATTTCATAGACTATTTTTCATGTAACTGTACCAACAACAAATGAATTATTAAGCTAAATCCCCTAAAGGACACACTTGAAGAAATATTTCCGTTATAAACCCAACTTCTTTTTCTCAGCAGGCCTAGAAAGCCGAGACAGTAAGATCATTGCCGCACGAATGTAAAGGTATTTCACAAATGAACGCCAGCGACCCCTTGCAGAAAAAGTCGTCCATCCCTCCTTCCATCAGCAGAGATCCGCAGTGCTGATTGTCCATGCTGTTATCGGGCTGCGGATGACCGAACCAAGTGCTCGACCATTCCTGATATCCGGTCGAATTCAGAGGCTCGCCGCACAAAGTCACCCACTCGCCCTCGCGGAACATGTCGTGGATCCCCAGATGTACTTGTTCCTTCCATTGGGCGTCGGTTATAAGGGCGGAGCCGTTTTTTAATATGTCTCGCAGCGCCTGGAGAACAGTTTTCGTAGCGTTTAAGCTCTGGATCGAGAGTTTTCTTATCACCAATTCAGAGATTTCTTACCAGTTCCTCGGCTTTAGAATTGAGGATGGCCAGCTCCGCGCCTTCTTGTCTGCAAAGGTTTCGGGCGTCGTTCCAAGGTATGGCTCGAGTATGAAGTTTGTAAAAGCCCAGACCGTCTACGTGTTTGTAATCGTCTCTGCAAAGTCTTGTCATCTCGACGTCCGTTATTCGAAGCAGTAGAAAAATCGAAATCGAATAATAAAATCGCATGATTTTTGGTTGATTGCGTGCACAGATTAAAAATGAACTTGAGATTCTTGCGAGAGATGTGGTTGTGGAATAGACGGATGGGTTTGGAAGCTCGAAAGCAACTGAAAATTTATTCTAACTACCGCAATTATTATTGACTACAAAAGTGTTACGGAGATATAAAGACATGCTCGTTCGATAACCTGAATGAAAGGTTATCAAAATACAGGGAAATTCGGTATATGTTTAAATATAAAATATTTTATTTACGTAATATTATGAAACTTTCATAGTAATAACATTTCTATGAATCTTTAACATTTTTTGTTAAAAAACAAATTCAGATTTCTTGCAAATTCAATCTCACACATACATTCACGTGTTTGCGAAATGTTTAACTCAAAATTATAAAGTTTAAGAAAATCTTTCAATGTCCTGGGCTTCTCTACAAGTACAACTAAAATTTTAAAATAAAGCCACATTTTAATAAGTTTGAAATTTTATTAAATATTTTTCGAACTGCCTTCAACGGATGTAAAAACTTTGGAAATTATAAGAGTCCATGTATCTATTGAAAATCACCTCTGCAATGATTTAGCGAAGCCGTTTGAAGTAAATTTCTTTAAAAATTAAATAAACAGGTAGTCAGGTTTGATAAGTTGACGACTGATTACGGCAAACCAGAGCTTACATGTAAGTGGATGTCAACTGATGCTTATTGCAATAATAAAAGAGATAACGATATTTCAATCATCAATGTGTTGAGCACTACAGTAGTTCTTTGCACTCTCAATATAGCTTTGATAAATTCTGATGTTTGGGTACATTCGAATTTCTAATATTTTTCGAAAACGAGAATTAAAATAGTTCTCTGCGTCATTAACATTTTAATGATTTTCTTTCCTTAAGATAGTTATAAATTTACAAACTCTGGGGAATCCCGCGATAATTTATCACTTTACGCTTCCGATAGCTCCTACGCTTTGTAAATTTTGTTTACACCGTCAATCACTTTCTTCGAGCGCGACTTTTTTTTTTATTACTTATCGCAAAAAATGTTATCAATATTTACTTTGCCATAAATAATATCGCATCAAAAACAAACAAACGCAAATCAATCCCTAACTATCCTTCCCTCCATAAAACTAAAAAAAAAAAAGCAAAACATCCAAGCAACTACAATTAATAAACGCGAACGAGAAGTGAAAGTTAATTAAAAACAAACTCCAATTTGAACAAGCTCGGGCGAACAAACAGCGAGCCGCTCCGTTCCCACAACGCAATAATAACCACCGTGTGTAACCGTGAAACCGTCACTTCCTGCATTCGCGCGACAAAATGCGCTCCCTGCGCTCGTTTCAATTCGCCGTTACCTGCGAGAGCGCGCGCAGTTCTCGCATGCAGAGAGCTTTTAGCGTTTCGTAACGAGAGCGCCGGGCGACGACGAAAGCGAAGTTCATTAACTGGCCTGCGAGTCGCGTTCCAGTTAGAAGCGCCGTTCTGTTTTTCGCGCCGACGCATGCAGAGACGCCGCTTCCTCGGCGCGTCTCGCGGAAGCGCGCAAATTGCTTTAGAAATCATCGCGCCGCGCGGGAAAAGAGCGGCGGAGCGGGATTCGCGCCTGGCGACGGGTTACGAGAGAGAGAGAGAGGATGCTTGCGCGAGGTGTTATCAATTTTGCGCGCGGAGAATGTGTGCGAGTTGGATTGGATGGGTTTAGCTGTGGATCGCCGAGGGTTTTCTCTGGAGGTCGTCAGTTTTATGTAGTCTTAATTGATTTAATGCGTTTTCGGAATTCCCGGGTGAAATTGAAAATGTGATGTTACGATGCAGAAAAGAGTTTTTTCTCTGATATTTTTTAATGGCAAGAATAGCATGGAATTTTTCCTTTGCAGGTTCATAATGATTTGCCACAATTACTAATGTGTACTTTAATCATTATATTGCTCTATAAAACGAGATAAATTTATATCACAGGCACAAGATTTTGTAATAAAATTTCAAACACTAATTTCTCCTTCCAGTAAAAACTACATCATCATTATAAAATATTGCACTTACACTATTACGCATTATAAGCAAGCCATTAATTGCTTATTTGTTTTCTTTCTTTCGTGTCTTGTCAATGATATATTGCTCATGAAAATTGCTCATTATTTAAGACAAAAATTATGCTTTCATTCTATTTAAAGACCAGTGCAATAAGAAAGTAAATTTGTAGAGTAAGTTTTCTGCAAGGTCCAGTGTATCGGTGTCATTGAGATTCCATTAGAATTAATAGAAAAATTCCTAGATGCAGTATCTGGTGTAATTTGAATCGACTAGGAGCTGGTAATAAATTTTAATAGTTTACTGTGCGATTAAAACGGAATATTTATTATGGCGATAGAAGAGATTTAATTACTCGCGCAATTAAAAATTTTAAGGATTTATAGTATTAGAGTATTGAATTTTTAATTTACAATTTAAATTCAAACTTTATTAATAAGAAAGTGAATTCTTTTATGTAAAATACTTATTATCACTTGTTGTAAATGCTGGGCAGAGTTTAAAATGTCAAATACTTCAACACTTATTAATGCACAATTCAAATAAAAAATTTTTTACAAGACAATCTTATTATATTAAAGCAAGAAATAAACAAATTTCCTAATCCACAACAAATTATTTATCTCAAATCGTCATCTTCCTACCACAGTTGCCTTGGACAACATTAAATGAGAAAAAAACTCATTCCAACTCCACAGCAATTTCAGAAAAAAGCCAGCGACTCGCTTCAACAAACATTCCCAGGAATCGCAAACCCGTCGCATTACCTCCACTTACCAAAAGCCGATCGATGCACCTCAAAATTGCCCGGCCCCTCGTCGAAGACATCACCACCGGCGCCTCCTCTCCGAATCCCATCTCGCTCTCGGTGAAAGTTCCTCTTCGAAAAAGCAGCCGAAGGTCCGATGCATTTCTCCTCTCTCCTCCTCGGAAATAATCGGTCTGCTCTCCCGCCTCGTAACCCTCCGCGCGATCGGCGTGCTCGCGGCTTACATCAGGCCCCGCGCGCCGAGCTCGCACGCAATCTTCCCGCGAGCGGGTCGCGGGAAAGTCTCCGCGGCGGCTGGTGCAGCTGCAAATTAGCCGTGCCTGAGATCATCCCGGCCGCCGCCGCCGCCGCCGCTAATGTGGACGAGATATTAGATAAGTTCGGGGACGCGGAAGAGGAGCCGCTCGAAAGTCGACGGCGGAGGAGGGGGGGGGGGATCGGGGGGCTTCCTGCTGCGGAGATGAAAGGGAGGATGGTCGGGTTCGAGGAAGGAACGTTCGGTAGACCTTTTTAATGGTAAGGACAATGCTTTTCTCGGTGCATTGCGCAGGAATGAGGGTAATAATGACTGAATTAATATAGATCAGATTTGTCAAGGTGTTAAAAATAGATTTCAATTGCATTTAATATAAACAGTGATGTTCAGTAACAATTTCAAAAATATAGATACACAGTAGTCGGGTAACAATTCGTTAGTCTCGTTCGAATAATAAGCTCAAAAAATGTATAAAAAATTTCTCCAAAAAAGAAAATAAAAACCGGCAAAAACAAAGCCGCCTCTTATACATATATACAAAGTACGCGGAACGAACTTCCCGCATCTACAGATAAGCCGGCGAGCCGTCGGAGCCGAGGAGCTTCTGCGCGTACTCGATCAGTTCGCTCACGGCTTCCTCGTTTCTCCCCCGGTACTCGGCGTCCAGTTCCATCGCCGCGAGTATGAAATCTTTACGACTCGCGTACATGTAACTTTCTAACTGTTTCGCGTCCCGGGAAAACTTCTTCGACAGGTTCTTATTCAGCAGCGCCACCGGGAAGAACTGGACGGCCGTCACGAGGCCGCAGATCCTCTTCTGCTCCAGGTCGCGGAGCAGCTCCGACCGAGTGAAGACGCGGCTGTCCTCGAAGCCGTGGCTGCGCAGCGTCTTCTTCAGGACCGAATGGTAGAGCTCGACGCACTCGTTCTCGTAGGTCAGCCGGGTCGCTTTGGTCGTGTTGAAGTAGATGAGATGGGCGAGGTCCACCGCGTAGGAGGTGTAGAAGGACATTTGAAAGTCCACCAGGCGACAGCTGATGTGTCCGTGTTCTTGCTTCAGCATCATGTTGTTGGACCACAAGTCGGCGTGGCAGAGGACGTTCTTGGCTTCCTCGGCCGGCTGGAGCTCCTTCATGGCCAGTTCGTAAGCGACGGAGACGCATTTCGGGTCCAGACTGATCTTCTCTGCTATGGCTTCGACTACCTCGATCCCGGTGAGAATCCACTTCTTGGAAAATTCGTCGTCGATTAAGAAGGACTTCTGCTTGAAGAAATCACCGAACACTTCCCTCAGAGGCTTTCGCAGCCTCTCCTTTAACATGATGGAACTTGCGTGGAAACGAGCTACACAAGTCAGTGCTGCCTTCAACTGATTGATATTCAACGGACCACTGGACACCTCGAATCCCTTGGATTTCAGGTCCTCTAGAATTAGAAAATTCTCCTTGGCTAGGTAGCACTTAGCTGCCCAAGGTTCGAACTTGAAACCTTCCATTAGTTGAGGCACCGCTTCCTGGTAAAACTTGCACTCCTCTTTAAAAACCAACTCGTCGAAGGAGTTTCGGGAGGGAAGGATTGTCTTTACGAAAAAAGTAAGTATCTTCTTACACGTTTCCGGATCGGCGTCCTCCTCGCAAGCTTCGATGGTCAGAAGCTCGTGGAGCCCAAGAAAGCCAAGCTTCTCCGAAGAAATGGACTTCAGATTGAAATTGATAATCTTCAAGTGCTTCGAGGTGAAAAACTGACCGACCAAAGTAGCGATTTCTTGGAAAGTAATGTATTTGTTTACTTTGCCGTTGAGGCCAATATTGTCGGGCGAGGGGGTCTCGATAAACTGTGGCATGTTCGTTTTTGCAAGCTGCACTTCGTCGAGTAGTTTGGGGAAGACTGGAGTGCTTTCAGCCGGCATTATTCAATCGCACTGCGTTATGTTTTACACTGACAGATCGTTTAACCTCTATCTTTGAAAGGTGATACTTCTGAAACAATCATAGGTAATCAGGAAGCTTGAGATGGGCTGTTAAAGTGATGAAATTATTAAGTGTAAAACAAGTGGGGCTTTTAAGTGTTTTATACGAAATTGGAGATAATCATTTTAAGAATCTTTTTAACGAATTTATGCGAAATTCGTGCAACTTTTTAAAATAATTTATTAAAAAACATCACTTAGATTATACTGATTACAAGTGAAAATGATTTCAAATAAATTGATGATATTTTTATTATTAAACAATATTATTAAAGTACGTTACGATACTTACTGAATATATTATTTAGAATTTCTAGAAATTAGTTGTAATTTGAACCTCGTAAAAATTTTCACGCATCTTGTAATAAAAATTTAAAAACTGTATCTTTAAAGACATTGGTATTTAGATTTTAGCGAATAAAACTTGCAATCACTGTAAATTTTATATATGAAATTACAACTGAATACGTACAGATAACAATACAGCTGACTCTGTATTGTAAACAAAGCTCCAATACGTATGGCTTAATGTTGCCTAGTGTGGCCGAAGGCAGAAAGATTAACGAAAAGTAATTTAATTTAAACTGAACTATTTTTAAAACCATTAGAAAAAAAAGAAACAGTTGCTATTAGAATTTAGTCATTATATGCATTGTATCACTATATTACTTGCATTAAAAAAATTCTGTAAAACCTTACGAAAGAAGTGTAGTTTCGTTCATTAACAACAAACCGAGACTGAGATGCAGTTTTAACTCCGCAGATTAAAACAGACTCGAGTACAAAGACGTACAATATCAATCGTACTATTTTTAAATTATTTTACTTTACTTTTTTTAAGAAGCTCAATTTTTATCTGACTTTTTTGTCGGTTAATTATAAATTACACTTTTTTACAATAGTCTGTCACAGATATTCACGTTTCTTTTCTTTAATATTAACAAAGATTAAAGCGTACCTTTCTACTTACAGAAATTAAAAGCAGCCTTTTCTCCTTACTGATTCTTTGAATGCATGTACTGCATCAATTCTTGCATAATTTCCTCAATCCTCTTTTTATAAACAATATCCAATTCCATAGCTCTCATCACGAAATCCTTTCGACTCTCGTACATGTACTTCTCCAATTGCACGGGATCTTTAGAATATTCTAAGGCTAGATCTTTATTTAATAATGCGATTGGGAAAAATTGCGCGGCACTTATTATGCCGCAAATTCTCTTGTCTTCAAAATCTTGAATGACTTTTTCTAGAGTCAAAATCTTATTCTCAGGCAATCCGTGGCTTAGAAGAGTCTCTTTAAGTTCTTTATGGTACACTTCGATTAACTCCCTCTCTATTTTTTGCCTATTTNCTCTCCTTATATTAAGATAAATTAGCATGACCAAATCTATAACGTAAGACGTATAAGCTGTCATTTGAAAATCTACAATTCTACAACTTATTACACCATTTTCCTCCTTAAACATAATATTGTTCGCCCAGAGATCCTCGTGACATAAAACGTTTTTTTCTCCCTTCTTTGGCTCAAATTTTTCCAGGCTCAAGTCGTAAGCGATCCTAGGATATTTAGGATTTGATCCAAAATTTGTGGAAACGGCCTCAACAACTTCGATACCAGTAAGCAGCCACTTCCAAGAATATCCGTTATCATCGTTTAAGAACACTTTCTCTTTGAAAAACCCCGGGAAAACCTCGCTCAACGGCCTTTGCAACTTATCTTCCAGCAGCATTGAAGAGGCATGAAAACGAGCAGTACAGATTAAAGCCGATTTTATGTAATCCACACTTAAAGTTTCGCGAAGCACCTTAAAGCCCTTGTCCTTCAGATTCTTCAGAACGAAAAAATTCTCCCTCGTCATGTAACACTCAGCCCCCCACTTTTCCGACTTATAGTTGCTCAATAGTCGGGGCATCACATCCCGGTAAAACTTAGATTCCTCTCTGAATATTAGCTGATCGAAGGCGTTGCAGGTTGGCACGACTGCCTTGACGAAGAACGTGAGCGTCTTCTTGGCAGTTTCTGGGTCAGCGTCATGGTCGCGTACCTCGATTGTTAGGAGCTCGTGCAAGCCGAGGTAACCCAGTCTTTCCGACGAGAAGGGCTTCGAGTCGAGGTTTAAGACTTCCACGTTTTTCGAGGGGAAGAATTGGCTGGCTAGTTCTGCAGCTTCTTGCGCTGTCAGGCGATTGCTTTTATCGCTAGAACGATCGATTATTTGCGACATTACGCAAAGGTAACAACTATACGATGCGAATACGGTAGACACTGTGGGAAGACTGCTGATTGCAAGTGTAGAGACTGGCTGAGTCTGCGCCTTACGTCACCAGGCACCTTCGGTGTGCGAATCTCTATATGTTACATATTTCTGAAACACGAAAACAAGTTGTATTTTCAGCTTTTAATCTTCATTTCGTAAATAATCTTAAGGAAGTATTAAAATTTCTCGATTAAATAAAACTTTTATATTTTTTTATTAAATAATAAAACTACAATTAACTATTTCTTTTCCAAGATCTTCTAATAATAATTTGATTATTACTTTAAGTTTAAAATTAATTTTCGAACATTTTCATTGTAAATAATTTTTTTTTTTTTACATATTTATTTTTTAATCAATAAATTCAAATTTTACTGGGAAAATATTACATGTTAAAATTAATATTAGTATCTAATTAATGTTCCATTTTCTCTGCATATTCCATTAGCTCCCTCACAGCTTCTTCGTTCCTATCTCGATAATACTTATCTTCTTTCAAAACTGACATAACAAAATCTTTTCTACTGTTATATTTGTAACTATTCATTTTTACAGAATCCTTGGAAAACTCTTCAGAAAATCTCTCACTCAACAAAGAGATTGGAAAATATTGCGCAGCCATTACTAAACCACAGATCCTCTTATCTTCAAAATCTTGAGTGACTTCTTGCAAACTGATTATTTTCCGTTCATCAAAGTCATGACCTTGTAAAGTTTCTTTTAGTGTCTTGTGATACAGTTCAATCAAATTCTTTTCAAATTTTTGTCTCACTTCTCGAGCGGTATTCAAATAAATAAGTTGTACCAAATCTATAACATAAGAAGTGTAAAAGCACATTTGGAAGTCTATTAGCCTACAGCTTATTTCACTTCCTTCTTTGAATATCAGATTTTTGAACCAAAGGTCAAAATGACACAGAACATTCTTTCGATCTTCTAATGGTTTTATTTTATTAAAAACATTTTTATAAGCGATGGAAGCATATTTAGGATTTAAACCTAATTTACAAGCTATAGCCTCAACGACTTCCATACCAGCACATAACCAATTCCATCCAAAACCGTCCTTCACAAAAACTTTCTGCTTAAAATAACCCGTGAAAATTTCACTTAACGGTTTTTGCAATCTTTCTTTCAGGAAGAAAGAACTCGCATGAAAGTGTGCAACACTAACCACTGCCGATTTAATGTGCTCAATATTCAATTGTCCATCAATTACTTCGAATCCTTTATCTTTGAGATCTTCTAATATTATGAGATTTTCTTTTACCAAATAACACATCGGTGCCCAAGGTTCGCAAGTAAAATTTTTCATCAACTGTGGCATTATTTCTTTGTAAAATTTTGATTCATCATCGAATACTAATTTATCGAAAGCGTTACTGACAGATGCAATACCTTTAACGAAAAAGGATAGAATTTTGAAAACATCTTCAACTTTGTTTAATTCAGATAATTTAATAGTAAGGCGTTCGTGAACGCCAAGATAGCCAAGTTTATCCAAAGAAAACGGTTTAAGGTCTAAGCTGTGAATTTCAATTTTTTTGGATGGATAAAAAGAACTTAATATAAAATCGACGTCTTTAGTCGTTAACTTATAACAGTTGTTATGATCACTACTTTCACTATTTAAAATCTTATTTATATCACGTATTGATTGCGACATGATGCAAATAAGCTGATTAGAACTGCCTTCCTTCTTACTGTAGTTTGCAGAAGATACTGAACGTTTTCAATACGATCATTGAGTAGTAGCACACCAGATGTTGTTCGATCAGATTATTTTATCTTGTGTTCATCATCGATTAGTAGATTATGTTTCTGAAATAATGAAAAAGTGTCGAAGTTGAAATACTTTTACATTGAAGATTTTAATAATCATTTTAAATAAATCAACTTATTTCTAATAATAATGCTTATAATATATGATTAGAAGATAAGCTATGTTTTACTGCGAGATAAAGTTAGAACTTTATCTCGCAGTAAAATTAATTATGATAATTGCTTTGTAATCTTTTGTAAATGCTTTATCAACTCCCGCACAGCTTCCTTATAGTCGCTTTTTATTGAACCCAGAGTAAACCTTGTCCTTTCATTATTCAAAAAGAGATCAACGGACCAATGCTTTTAATTATTGCACTTTTTTAAAATACTCCAATGAAAAATGACAGATGTTTGAATTTAAAAGAGGAAATTTGGAGTAAAAAATAATTGATTTGAAGTCTTTAATGTTTAAAAAAAAAAAGAAATACTCAAACACAATACTAAAATAGTACGTTTGTTTCAACGTAAAAATAAAATAAAATGTAACGAATGTTTAAAAAATTTCACTAACGCACTTTAATATTTTTAATTCAATGCTTTATAATAAATATACACACAGATTTAAAATTTATTTTTTATTTACTTATAGTTTTCATATATTCTATTAACTCCCGGACGGCTTCTTCATTCCTCTTCCGATAGTCAAAATCTACTTTCATAGCTTTCAGAACGAAATTTTTACGACTTATAAACTTGTATCTGTCCATGCTTTCCGCACTCTCAGTGAATTCCTCAACGAACTCTTTGTTGAGCAAAGAAATCGGAAAATACTGAGCTGCGGTCACTAGTCCAATAATCCTTTTCTTCTCAAAATCTTGAATCACTTCTTCCAAACTAATAATCTCTGAATCTTCAAATTTATGCATTCGAAGCGTTTTTGTTAATACTTCATGATAAATTTCGATCAATTCTTTCTCGTATGTTTGCCTCATACTTCTAGTAATATTCAAATAAATCAGTTGTACCAAATCTATAGCGTAACAAGTGTAAAAGCTCATTTGAAAATCCACCAATCTGCAGGATATTTCTTTTTCTCCTTTGAACATCAAATTATTCGACCAGAGGTCCATATGGCACAGAAGATTCCTTCCTTCTATCGTTGGCTTTATTTTGTCAATCACCATATCGTAAGCTATCTTAGCATACTCGGGATTTATGTGTAACTCGCCAGCTATGGTCTCAACAACCTCAATGCCGGTGAGCAACCACTTGAGCGAATATTCCTCAGTGTCTCTGAAAGACTTTTGCTTAAAGTATCCTTTGTAAACATCACACAAAGGTTGCTGCAGCTTTTTCTCCAGTATGATCGAACTTGCGTGGAAACGCGCAACACTGGCCATTGCTGCTTTCAGATGATCGATGCTCAGCTGTCCATCGATTACCTTAAATCCTCTTGATTTTAGATCTTCCAAAACTATTATATTCTCTTTGGCTAAAAGACAGTCAGCGGCCCAGTGTTCTAGTCGGAAGTTGTCCATCAATTGGGCCATTGCTTTCGCGTAGAATGTAAATTCTTCTTGAAAGACCATTTTTTCAAAAACGTTACTGTCAGGCATCAGTGTTTTAGCGAAAAAGGTTAATGATTTAGGCACTTCTGAGTCACCATCGCGTTCGCAAACATCGATTGTCAGTAATTTATGATCACCTTGATAACCAAGTTTGTTTTCGGAGAAGGGTTTTAAATAAAACTTTTTAATTTCCGATTTTTTTAATGTAGAACAATGATTAACTAAAGCGTCAATTTCTTCGTTTGTTAAAAAAGTGTTAGTCTCATCTGTCTTCGACATCGTGCACAAACGTGAAGTACTCACTAACGTCTGAAATTCAGAAAAATAGTAAATCGCTACAAAAGAATCTTTCACGTTGTGTATTTAAGTTATCTACAAGATTATAATTGACGCTTATCAGATAAGACGATATAAATCGTTAGAAATAGATTGAAGGAGCCCATAAATAATGTATAGTTTACTAATAAAATATTTATAATTTATAATAATATATCGATTTTTCAAAGAAAATGAAATAATGTACAAGAATTTATTACCAAAAATTTATATTAAAAATCACTTTTTTTTAAAAGAATTTAAATAATTTTATATTCATAAAGAAAAGTCGTAATTTTCCTCCTTTGCCGACAAATTACATTTTCCCTGAAATTGAGCGGGAAAACCTTTCGAGCACGATTCGATCGTCATCAATCTTCAAACTTGAGAGAAACCATGCAAGCATCGATCATAGCTTCATAACATCCTTGCGATCTGCTAATGACCGTAAAGGCTTATACATAACGAATTTTTTAAAATGAAAGTTTAAAATTAGTACTTTATTTGTAATATTTGACATCCTTGTGAAAGTTAACTAATATTTAACGATTATTAGTTATATTTTTTAATTATTAGCTAAATTCCAAGCTAAATTCTATATATTAAAAATTACGAATTGTAATTATGTTGATTTTAAATAGTTAATATATAAATATATAAATTTTGATTTTTTAAAAATCTGCATTTAAACTAATAGAAAACTAACATTTTTTAAATTCTTTACACTTCAAATAAATGTAGTATTTTTATAAACTGTACAGACTTTTAAGAACCATTTATTGACTATCCTTTACCCTTTTCACCCTTACATAACGATTTTAAACTTGTAATTCTGAATAGAATTGACATCGAGCAAGAAAGAAACGACATTTTCCCGCGTAATCGTTACTTCATCGCATTGTTGCACTCCTATTGTCTCCGTTTTATTTTTCCTCGCTGCCAAACGTCTAAAGAAAGCCAAAGAAATTTCGTGATTCAAAGCGTGTTTGCGAGCAGTTTCGCTCTCCGTAAAGTCGTTCAAGCACACCGTAAACCTTACAATAACTCGCGACTTTTATCATTTGGCTCGTACACGAGAGTATCAAAACTTGCAGATGGTCATGTCCTTCCTTGATGTAATTCGGGTATTGTGCTAGTCGAAATAGCTGTGCTTTCAAAATATTTTTTCGCATTATCCGATTTTATGGTAGTGAAGCTTTTTTTTAAATATATTTAGAAAGCAAATGCGGATTTAGTTCGTAAAAATTGTATCAAAGTAGCCTTTACATTTATTGCTTGAGTAAAATTTTAATATTTAGAAGGATTGACGATTGAAACTGTATTGTAAATTTGAAATTTTCACTTTTTAAAAATTTTGCGTTATAACAAGACTTGTTGTCTTTAGCGAGTTTCTTGAATGCTTTGCCCAACTATTACTTTTTTTACAGTCACAAAGAATTTATAAATTATCCGCTGAAAAATGCAATTCATGACTTGACTAAAATACTTCAATTGTTCAAAATGAATTAATTACTAACATGCAAAGGTTTTGTCACATAAATCAAATTTCGTTCGAAACAACCTAAAGGCTTGGGTTTTATTAATCGCGGCAAAAGTTTTACTGGTCTGAGGGAAATTTTTGCGTAAAGACGCAGTCGATGATTTAGCATAAAGAAAGCGGTTGTAGAGCAGATCGAGTACGAGGAAGTGTCAATTTGCTTCGAGGCATTTACGAGTCAGCAGTTTGCGAGAAAAACTATTTTGATTTATTTTTTTGTTATAATCGTCTGGGAATATACAATGTAGAGTTTAAAATGCTAAATCATAATTATTTTTAGAAACTAAATTATATAAATATGACATAAATTTTTTA
The DNA here is from genome assembly GCA_900474335.1 of Ormyrus nitidulus. Taxonomy (NCBI): domain Eukaryota; kingdom Metazoa; phylum Arthropoda; class Insecta; order Hymenoptera; family Ormyridae; genus Ormyrus; species Ormyrus nitidulus. Next base: position 15,034 of record UCOL01002001.1, read on the forward strand.
AACTAAATTTTTATGAACTATAAGTACTGTGTATAACAACAAAAGCTTTTGGTCACTCAAATTCCCACGAAAGCACTTTAAAACCTAAAAATCAACCCCTAATCCTTTGCTAAATTTTCCACTATTTTTCTCCCGCAGACACTTGAAATTTTTCGCGGATAAAAAGCAATCGCCCGAGACTTTTTTTCTAACACGTCGTGCTCAAGTTACCAGACTTCGCGAAAACTTGTACTTCAACTTCGTACTAAAAAGTAAAGAAAAAGGAGAACTGTGCGACCCACAGAGTCGTTAAACTCAGCGAGTTGTGAAAGCGCGAATTGCAGGAGCTTCTCTCACGTCGGCGTCATCTTCCTCCAAGTTTCCAAAAGTTATCAACCACACATCGTTAATCGAGGACTCATGTATACAATGTTCGTGTATCCACATTACTATAAGATATACTTCCGGACGTTCGAATAAAGCCCTGCTCGCGTCCGCTGCATATGCATTATTTCTCACTTCTAAGTAGAATGGATGGTGGTAGAGAAATAATACACCAAAATTTTACGTTCATGCGGTGTAGTTTGGCTTGGTGTAACTAATATATTGTCAAAGAAATGTATTTCATCGATTAATACTGTGTTTTAAAGAAATGGATTTAAAACTGATGGACTGAATTGGATTTAATTAGTAAGTTCCAACCTGTGACTGGATTACATTTTTGCACAATAATATAATTATTGCATTTATTAGAATTAAAGATTTACGCAAAGTAGACGGAGTAATTTGTAGGGAATACAATACTCACATTATATCAGTATTAATTTCAATGAAACTTTTATCAAATAGTACCCTTTCCATGAGTAAATTTTGACTGTATAATGAAATATGATATTGCCGAAAACATTTTGTATCGTACTCAAATACAGTTTATCTAGAACGCATTTCTTATCTTTTACTGTATTATGTTACTAACGTCCAGCCTGAAGAGGTGAAGAACTGGCGACAGTCTTAATTGAGCATTACTCGCGTGAACAGCATCTTTAAGCTTTTCCGAAATTCGATTGTGCAGATATAATGGATGTCCGTGGAGATATAATATTATCCAAGTTTATATTTAAATGGTGCATTGACAATTTTCAAGAAAAAACGGATATCTTTCTACGTCGTGTGTTTAAAATGAGTTATAATGAAGTTGATTTTGAATGGCAGGCTCAATTAAGTAGCCTACCGTTTCCACGTAATGCAAGACGGTGTGGTTTACTTTGGTTGAGCCCAAATGAGATTTGTGCAACTATTAGAATCATAGGTTCAAGTGAATTCTCCACGCTTCTCTGTAAGAATAATCAATTTAAGCAAAGCGAAGTAGTATATCAAGATTTTTGTCAACCAATATTACAACGATTCATAACTTCGAATACATTAAATATTACTTACGAAGTTCAAATATTTCAATTAATCATCAGACAAATTCCAAAAAATTTGATTTTGAACGTACGTCAAGAGAGACAGACTATTTTGGATCAATTTTCAAATCTTATAGATGATCCAAAATTCAGTGACATAGTATTTTTATTCAACAACAAGAAAATCCTAGCCCATAAAGCTATTCTAGCCACCCGGAGTGCCGTATTTTTAGCTATGTTTAGTCACAACATGAAGGAAGTGGCAAGCAATGAGGTTCAGATCGATGATATAAGCTATAAAGTCTTTAAAGAAGTGCTTCGTTACATATATACGGGAAAAGTCGAGAAAATTGAAGAGATCGTCGAAGATTTGACATTTGCTGCAGAAAAGTATGAACTCTCCGATTTGAAATTAATGTGTGCGGCACATCTTTCGAAATCTCTTTCTGTTAATAACGTTATTCAATACTTACATGTCGCAGATATCTATCGATTAGATGACCTTAAGAAATATATTTTCGTTTTTATAACATCGCATGCTAAAGAAATAGCCGAAAATCCGAATTTTTTCCCTTTTTTGTTAAAGCTGGATAAAATTTTGATTATAGAAATGTGTCGTGTATTGTTGCTGAGGTGATAGCATTCAATTTCATAAAGTGCAGATAAATATTTCCATTTTTAATGAAAAGAATTATCTTAAATACGATATACGTACGAAGTTATACAAGTACATTAATATTTATACTACTAATTAAGCATTTTGTATGTAATATCAAACTTATGAACAGATAATAAAATAAATAATTATTCGTCTAACTGCGTTTAGAATTTATGATTTATATTAATATTTGGCATTTTAAAAAATTATTTTGATAATTATTTTCTCTTAAACTTTAAAAAATCACTTAAAAAATTCCTATAGTTGAAGCAATTTTTTAAAAGTTTCTCACCATCCCTCAAACAAATTTCCGTAAGTTTTGAACAATTTAAAGTCCTTATTACGCTATATACGGCCAACTCTTATGCAAATACTTATTCCAAGTCTATTTTAGCCTCACTTCCTCTACTTTTGAGCGAGCATTCGGTGTCTTTATGCAAATATTCAAACTTCGAGCAGCCTTAAACCTGCCTCCTTTATTTTTAGACAGGCATCCGAAATTTACGAGCCGCATAATTTAAGCATTGCTACTATGACGGACACCTGCGATCTCACCTGTCACACCGCGAATTATCGCGTGAGAAAGTCTTGAGACCGTCGCGAGTTTGCGGATGTACATCATAAAATTCCTGATGAATGAAGAGCGATAAAACTGAACGGTAGCTAATTCGAAGATCATCCAATTATCGACACTTATAAAAGGAGAATATCGATTACAAAACATGTTCTGAAGATAAAACCAAAGCGCGAACATCGTTAAATTATCTCTTTGAACCAAATTATTCACATTGTGAAATATCAATTGATCAGTTAAAATACGTATATCAAAATACGCATTACATATTGTTAGATGCAAAATAAATAATAATCACGGTTCATTAGTATAAAATAAAATAAAAGCTCAAACCTTGAAAACAAAAACTAATCACTCACAAAGCCTAAAGTACATCAAATTAACTCGCTTATATAAAATTAAAACTTTTTTCCGTGCAATAAGTAAATCTTTTCCAACGAATTTTAAAATTACTTGTTAACAAAACTTAGCTCAGAATCTTGAATCAGCAATCTCATTCGTCACGCGACAGACCTTAACCCCGACCTCGTCCGGAGCCAGCCCCCTTTTTCCCCCCGCTTCGGATGGGTCAGTCACCGCGCATCGCGCGCGAAAGCGAGAGAGTTCCGGATCGGCGTTGCACCGGGTTGCCTTTCACCGTCGCGCCGGCAGTTCCACTTGTCCACCCGTAAACAAACAGACAAACAAACGAACGAAGCGCCTCGAGCGGCCTGCGCCTCTCTCACTTTCCCTGGGGCCGCGCTTTTTTTCAACCCTTTTGCTTTCGGCCCGTTGCCGAGGAAAACGTCCTCCTCTTTCACTTTTGACTTCCTCGCGAGCGAGGAGATTTCGGCGATTCTGCTCTTTCGAGCGGACTTTTCAAGGCCCCCTGACGCTGCGAGCTGAGTTTTGTTCGTTTGTTTAGCTGTGCGAGTAAAAGCCGGATTGCAATGAAAGTGAATGGTCCATTGATCGATTGTTCAAGTAAAAAAAGAAATTATTTTAATGCTCTAAATCGGTATGTTATTTAACAGAAAAAAAATTGCGAAATGAATATATTGAAATTTACATTAAAATGAAGATGCGGTTAATCTACTCTACTTGAAAATAAAAATCTTACATAAATTTGCCTTCGTTGATAATTAAGCCAACTGCCATTTGCAAAGTATCAACTGTGCAATTTTCCCACTCCGTTAGAGCAGCTGATGCAGCAGTAAAGATAGTTTTAGGTTAGATTAATACTGGCAGCTGTTGTAGGTAGGTGGACCAAACTGACCAAAACCCAAAACTTTACGTGATGTCTCTTCTCACTGAAAACAGATTGTTTGCTTGGAAATTGAAATATTTAAATTAAATTTCCTGTAATCAGAGCGCGTGTAATCTAAGTGTAGTTCACAGACTCTCGGTGTTAGTCACGTGAATGATACTCCCCACTCCAAGCAGCTTCAATTACGGCGATGACCTCCACCTTCAAGAGTCACGCATTCTTTCCTTATATTTTATGCTTCGACTTTACGCTGCGCTAATAAAAGAAGCTTTCACGATTTGCAAAAGAATTATACACTTAGCTTTGTGTACGATAAAGTCAAATCAAATGACAGATTTTTTTACTTCTAATTTGTAAATGCACCAATTAAAAGCAAAGATTTGTGATCATGTTTGCTGTTCTTTTATGAATTCAATGCTTAAAAACAAGTAAAAGTTCGATTTTTCTACGCTGAATTATTTATCCTCAAAGTAAAGAATATTCTTTTTTAATTTTATTAAAATTATTGACTTTATTACAGGCCAATAACTCGGACGTTTATCACATTTTGATATCCAAAAATACATTCCCAAGCTTGAACCGAGCCGGTGTTCCCCCGATACTCTCCTACTAAGTATAAGCAAAAAGCCTCAAGCGAAAACCTCGCGATTCCCATCGAGCAGAGTTCAACTCCAAAAGCGGCTGCATCGGCGAACTCTCACCGGAGCATCGACCCCGCCGTGATAAATTAGAAAGAAGCTTCCATAAAGCAATGCTCGTTCCTTAATAAATTCATCGGGATCGCGGGGAACAAAGGCCAAAGCGGGGCCTGTCGTTACGTAAAGCTGCATGCGCATGCGTGGCTGCGGCGTTTCCTCGAGGAATCCGGAAGAGCGCCGGGGAGAAAACGGATCCTTCGCAGCTTTCATCTCCGACTCTCGTAATTGGCAGATTACAGCATCCGCGTTCAATTTGTTTTCGCGCCGAGATGATTTGTCGAGCCGACTCGCGATGTAGGATGTGATTTGCTGTCCAGTCTGCCCGTTAATGGCCAGTTGCCGGAGATCGAACGGAAAAGCTACGGAGTGTAGTTCGCTGATTAAAGGAAAGGTGCTGCGGCTGGTCGTGAGTGAATAAATGTGGCGGGAGATTTTGCCCTTCAGGAAGTTTGATAGAATAATAACCATGTTTATTGATGGGGAGATGAGTGGAAAGTTGTGGTAGAGGTACGAGGAAAGAGAATTATTATCTTTTAAACAGTGATACGATTTACAAAACAGAGAATGTCTGGAAAAATAGTTACATTTTCCAGTAATAGAAAGGTATTACGTTACGAGAAATTTTACTTTATTTTATTCAAAAATTTAGCATGCCGTAAAATCGAAATTTGGTTTTTTAATTTCATTGTATAGTTTTTCTCTCCAAGTACAACTGATAGTAAAACAAAACTCGTCGAGTACTGACACTTGTTTTATCTTTGTTTATATTTTAAAACAGATATACTCTACATTAAAATAATGCATAAAACTTAACCAATTTAAAAGCATTTTTCTCTAATACATAATTAAGATTAAAACGTTTCTGCCCGATTAAAAGTTCCGCTTCGATAATAGATATCTGGCCATTCAATTTAACCTCGTGTTTACTCCGAAGCTTTTAAAATTTCGATAACTCAGCAATCAATACATACCCAATTTTTATTCCGCAGGCCGAATCTCCAATTCAAATGAGCCGAGCCTCTCGAATCCGTAAGTGCCTCTCGAACTCCTTATCCGTCCTCCGAAAATAACCTCCAAATTTCGCAATTCATTTATTAGCCAAATTAATCGAACGCGGCGGCGCTCGGACGAAGACTAATCGGCCCATCAGCCACGGAGAAAACATGCTCCACAAATTATGCTCCGCCGGCAATCGTCGATCCATCATCCGCGAAATTTCGCGGGCCAGAGGTAAAAAAAAAAGTCGAAAGCGAACGCGAATTTCGACGTTTGATATAATTGCGCGCGGAAGTCCGAGAGCGGAATCCGGCAAATCGTCGCGCGCAGACGTGTATGTCCGCCGTTAAATAGACAGAGAAAGTAGGAGCGGATCGTTTAATCGAATCATTTCACCTTCTAATTGCGCGGTAACGATCGGAAAAATGAGAGTCAAGTGCGCGCCTCCCTTTTTTGAATGCGCCGCGCGACTGAGCTCTTTTTTTCAGAGCGGTTATGGTGTAATTGGAAAATTATTATATAAGTGAACGACGCGGAAAAGGTTTCTATTTTTAAAGGAGATGTAGAAATTGGAGGTATTAATAGAACATTAAACGATGTTAAGTGCTAAATGTTTGTGAATTGCAGTGAAAATGAACTGTCTATAATATTATTTAAATATAAATAAAATTTTGAAAGCTTTTTTTGAAAAATTTTTTAAGATTTTGAAAATTGAAAACTTTATTGATAGCCAATGACATGGTACATGGTTCAATAAAGACCATTGTTCTTAGCTGACTTTTTACAGAGATTCAGAACAGTGTTTGTAATTACAATTTTAAATGTTTAATATTTAAATAAGATGTTGTAACAGTTGAATGCGCGTCCATTTTATTACATCAGAATATTTATTTGGATTTATAAGATATAAAACTTTTTTTTTCTCTGGGAAATTCTTGAATTTTTTGTGAAAACTCTATAAAAGCACTCGACGCAATTAAATGAGCTGCATTGCTTAGGACAAACAATTTTTATATAAGATTCGGAAAGTCTCGTTGGAACCTTTGAAGTATCGAATTGAAGAGACCCACCATAGTGTTGCATCCATTTAAGTAGAAGTTTAGCACGTTTTCTCTGAGGATTTTTACAAATCTATCAAAACTTTCTATAATGCGTTCATATAGCCTTTCCGCCGTTCCCTCGTCTTCTTCTTCAGTATAAATTGATATAATTGCCCATAAAGCACTCATAGTTTTATTTAATACATTATTAAAATATCTGACAACGGTGCAACTGTGCTATTCGGTCGAAATATCTGTTGACTTATCAAAAAGAGATGAAAATTTACATCTCGTAAGTGTCTCTTTTAGTTGAGTTTTATGTACAGTTACAATGAAGTGCCTTATAATTTTATATAAGGTCATTCTCTTCAATTTCACTGACTTTAACGCTTCAAAGTTTTGCGCGATATAAATAATAAATGGTAATAATTTATTTATTAAAATAAAAGGCAGCCTATACGCAAAAGTATGGCAAGCATTATTATAATTCCAGCGATTTCTTGACGAAATGCTTTATGTCTATATATTCACCGCGTAAATGATCATTTCCAATTTCCTCCATTTTTTGAAGATGACGAGATCGACCATTAATGGTACTCAGCTTGGCATCGAACGTCGAATTGCATTCAATACAACGAGCGGAATACTCGTCGTTTGGCACTCACCTAAGTCATCGTCTTCTTTCCGGAGTCAGCCGGAACCAATAAATCAGATTTAATGCAAAATACGTAATTAAAAATAAACTATTCCAGGACTAACAGCAAAAATTCCGCTTTGCTAATTAACGTGGGAGTCCTCCTCGGGGCCTTATCCTCTCGGAAAACTCCTCTACCTCTAAGTGTCAAGAGCGCAGCAGCACACCGGCTACCGCTCGCGTCGAAACTTTCATCGTGCCGGGGAAAAAAGTTTAATTGCGCATGCGCTCGAGGGAAAAACGAGTGTGCCTTGAAAACCGCATTTATCGGACGACCCGCGGCACGGTGAGGCCCATTTGCGGAAATAATCTCAAACGCCGCGGGAGAAACGACAAGTTCGAAACGTGGATATATATTGTCCTGGCTTTTACGGGAGAAATGCCGTTGTTGCCGCTGATGAATTTATTCTTTCTCGTGCCGGCCTATTGGGGTTATTTGCCGCGTGTAATGATGGTAATTTTGGAGTTTACTGGCTGGGATTCCTTTTTTCATGCGTATGGATGCGGTTGGGATTCTTGGGAAGAGTGGAGGATGGTAATTGGAAATGAGAAAACAATGTGAATTTTAATTGCCGGTTGGGTAAGGCAAAAATGGGTGTAAATAATATTGACGGAACATTAATGGGCAGAGAAAATTTTTTATGGATTGAGACAAAAGGTATAAATTTTCAAGTGAACGCTTTCAAAAAAAGCTTAATGTAGCAGGAAAACTTTTGCTTCTTAATTTTTCTTACATTAAAACAAATTACTGAGCTACAGTTTACTAATGACTTAGAAATCCATAAATATATTTAGGTATTTGTACCAGAATAATATGGTAATACCACGTTCACTTTGTCTAGATTTCCGCTCATCTGTTAAAAGGTACGAATGTTATAAATAATCGTATTTAAACAAGTAAATGCAACTTTGCTTTTGTCTAAAAATCATCGTAAATTAAAGAAGAAATTGAAAATATTTTCCTCCAGTCAAAATGAAAGCAAAGAGTCATTGAACAATTCGAATGGTTGAAATAGCTGAAAAGAGAAGAGCACGTGTGCATTTTCTATTCATACCAAACTGTGAAGAAAATGCATCTAATTTGCGAATAAATACGCTCGAACCTAATCAATATTTAATCCATCCAGGTGCAGGTGGGATGTACTTTCACTTTCTACGCTGATAAATGAGCGTTGAAATTAAATATATTCCAATAAAATTTACGGGTTTTTTCTCCGCTCGGATGTGTCCAGCTGCGGCCTGAAGAAAGTGAAAAGACTCATTCGCAAAGCGACTTCTATGACGAATCACCTGCGGAATTTTCCATTACTCAATACCGACTTGAACGGCATTCTACGATTTATCGGGAGGAAAATTATTTTTTCGAAAGATTCGCTTTGAATATCTCGTAAACGTCGGAGGAATCCTGTCTGCGGGCGCATAGTTTGCTTAGTTCATTAGAAGCCACACCCAGAAGCTGTTCGTTACGAGTTATGCTGGTTATTACGATGATATAGAACCGTTAAGCCGAGCGAATTTGCCATAAAGTTTCGTTTAATTATGTGATTTTTCGTCTCTGCATTCATTACTTCTGCGAATTAGCAGAGAAAAGCGGCATGTACTTATAGCGTTTTATTATTCCGGTAAATTTTATTGGGCAGTTTTGTTAAAAAAATTTGCATTTAAATGCGCAGGCTTTGAGAGGAAAATCTATTAGTTATAATGGTGGAAATTGTTTTATAGGTGAGAAACATGGTTTAGTAATCGTGCAATTAGTATTCTCAAAATTTACGGGAGAGGCTAAAAAATTATAGTAATTTTATACATTATACTAAATTATTCCAATGCCGAATTTGCACTGTTACAGTAATTTACATTACGAATTATTTCTGTTACTATTTTAGAAACACAATTGACTTGGGATATATATTGCTTATATATTTTACAATGAAATACCATAATCTTTTTTACGTATAGTATTTATAAAAAATTCTACATATTAAATATTTATATATTTATAATATTAATATATTAATGTATGACAGTAAATAATGAATAATGTATGGGCGAATAAATTTATTAATAATGTATTTATACTTTTAAAAAGAAAATCGTTAATCTTAAATGGTTTATTGCACCAAGAAAATTTCCCTGGTATAATGTTATTACAAAAATCCACGTCTTTTTTATGAATATCACTATTAAAGTCATAAAACGTGCAACGCTTACCATCGAATAAAAATAATATTTATATTACCTTCATCATCAGAACGCCTACAATTTTATTATCTATGAGCTTTTAACACTGTCTATGAATAAGCCATAACTGTAACCTATTAATTTGAATCATACCGATATAATAAGCTCGTAAACGGCACAAAATGGCGACCTTCACTGTCGGAATATATTATATAAAATCGGCATCGGACAAAAAGTTGATGCACGCACGCGAAGCAAGGTAACTTTTACTTAATGCAACGCAAGCTGTTCGATGTGAGCAGTGAAACTGCATGATTTTTCTGCTCTTTTTGCTCCGTGCGTACTCCAATTTCCGTCTCTTCCTTTCATGCAAATTTCTTTCGATGCATATTGTATGCGGCATGCTTTTAAAAATGTTAATTGATGAAAAATGACTAACAATAATTCACTTCTTTTAAATTGCGCGCGCTTTGCGCAACGAAAAGTTGTAATGAAAATAATTGGTTTTTACTGATATTTAACTTAACTTTTTTTTTAATGAATATTTATAAAAATTGAAAATAACTTAAAACTCACCATCATGATTTATATGTAAATTATATTTAAATAAAAATTAATTCTGATAGAGGTGAATTGTCGATTTTGAAAAAATCTTTCACTTTATAACACTTTAAAACCCAATATACATTTGATTTAAATCGTATCTAAATTTAAATTGCACAATACAATGAAAAAACTTCAAATTCCTGACCAAATACCCTCCAATACATACCCCACTTCCTTTCGAAGAAAGCATCACAAATTTATCACAAAATTAACATTCCCACTCTCGAATCAGCGGCGTCTTATCTGCACTTCCCGATCGGCGGCGAATCGAACCAGATAGCAATCGACCTTGTAATCACCCTGCGTAACGGCAGCTCGCGTAATGGCCCCCAACTGCAATGGAACCAGCAGGCGAAGAGGGTTCGCGCCGCCAATGACGCAACGTCTAATCGGTGGGGTATCGCTCTGCTCCCAATGACCGAGACCCCCAACGAAGGCCGCCACCGGAATGTTTAGAAAGTTGCAGCTGCAGCCTTGCGTGCCGTTTCTTTTCTTTCGTGGAATTTAGGAATTTTTGAGAATGAATTCACTAGACGCGTGTCTGACCTGCTGAGATGATTTGACACTTTTTTAGCAGAACGAGGAAGATGGAGATTGTTATGAAAACAACGAAAAGAGGTTAAGAGTAAAAGCATACAAAATGTGCGAAAATTGGTATTTCTTTTTTAAACTAACATTTAAAAGAAATGATAGCAACAAGATATAGAATTTAAACAATAATAATTACACGGAATTAAAACAAATTTGGCTAAAAAATAATATTCTGAAAAATTATATAAGTCTTTACTTATACTTTGTTGCAAAAACATTCAAAGAAAAACTGCCAATAGTTATTAATTTAAGTAGTAATTGTTATGAAAATGAACGAGCATGTAGTAGAAACTTCCACTCCTCCTTCATAAAAACACGAGTGCTTGCATACTTGAATTAGAGTGCTCTAACAATATCCGCGTTTACTCAATAATCATGTACTGATATCGTACGCACCAAAGTGTTTTACTTTCTATTTATTTTTGGGCAAAATGAAAAGCATTTCTTTAAAAATATACAATTTTTTGATGCAATCTCTCTGCATTTTTCGTCATTATTACCACATTGAAAGTACCATAAGAAACATGTTTATCCAAACTATCACCTGTAAAGTAAACCTTTATAAAATCAATAATATCCTCAAAAAGAAATACTTTCTTCCAAACCTTTCCCTAACTAAATCCCCGATCACATAACGATCTCGCATTCGCGTTCTCGAAAAAACCGTAACGCGGATATCCCGCGCTGGAACCAAAATATCCCAAAGCGAAAAAAAATAAGGCAATCAACTTGCATCATCGGCTCATTACAACGGCTCCGAGAAAAGACTCTTTTTGCTGAAACTGCGTCCATTATCCTCCAAGCTTTTACCCGCAGTCGTCATTACGTCTCCTTCTCTCTCTCCCGGAGAAATTCACCAACGAAAAAGCGCCTCTGCATCTCGTCGGAAAGTATAACATCCCGCAGAATCCGTTACGTAAGGAAAGATCACTAGGATGCGGAAAGAAATTTCTCTCCGAGCTCTCACACCGCGCTTGTAGATAGACATCGCGAGTCCTTAAAGAAAGACGGTAGAGAAAACAGCGGCGGTCATCGAATATGGCTGTGGGGAATGTAAAAAAAAAGGAGGAATGTGCGGAGGAAGTTTTGTACGAGGATGATTGCGTGCGGTCTTGGAGTCTGTTTTGAATCTATAGGGACTGATGGATGATTTATGAGATCGTTAGAAAGGTGTCAACGTCAGAGGACCGGGGATTTTTTAATTATGACGATATTAATTTATGAATATTAATTGGAGAAGTTGTTTATTGAGGTTGATTGCTTATTGGTCATATTGATTGTGACTTAATGAGCTTCCGATCGATGAAAGTAGAATGTGTTTATAGCGACCTTTCACATACAATTTGAAACTTGTAAGATCAGTGAAGCATGGTATGATTTAACCATTTTTATACGTGCGTATTTGTGAGTATTCTTTATTTCACTCGTTTCATATTTTTAATGATAATGATAAAATGAGTAAATTATTTCTGCAATTAGAATATGTTCACAATATTATTGCTGGAACAAGTCATTTTTTATAATCTATCATTTTACAATATCTTTAATATTCATAATTTATTTTCTTGATAAATTAAACTTCAATAGAATTACAGCACAATTAGAATTTGAATTTCAAAGCCAACCAACCATAAATTCAATTTACTATTAAAACCTGATAGCAGTATCCTAAACTTATCCCTAACACTCCATTTCACTATAATCGATTACTCTCAAAAAAATGCAAAACCAATCCCTTCGACTCTTTCTCCTTTCTCCTCGAGAACTTGGCCAAAATCCCATACTTTCCAGAAACGCGAGCACACCGCCCACAGCTACGAGTCCTCTAGAAACGGTAACCCATAAAAGCGGCGATCCGCTACGGCCGTAAAGTCCAGTCCCAAGGGTTGCACGCCGACGTAAATTGATTTATCTGCCGAGTGAAACGCTTGGCGCGAGGCGGAAACTCGCGGCTAAATGCATTGCTCTCTCGATGAGAAAGTTCGATATATCCGCGGCCGCGACATAAGGCCGAGATATATTAATATATATGCGAGGCGCGCAGCACTCAGCCGCGGGTTGGCCAATCGCACCTGACGCCGTGGAAATTATCGATTGCGCACGAGTCCGATCGCACGTACGAGAGCTAATGCGTTGCGTAGGTCGCTTTGGAAAGCATCCCTTTGTGAAATAATAATGGTTTAAGGTTCGGATCTTAATGGCGGGTTGGTCATTGTTTTGTTCTGTTAGATTCAATAATGTCGTGTGATTTTTACACACAATTAATATTAATAATATTTTACTCAACAAAACACTGTTTTGAACTTAATTATTTTTCAAATTATTATCGTTAATATACTTTACTGGATAATTTCATGCAATTATGTTAATGTTATCAAATATTTATTACACGCGACTTTTTTCTACCTCATCTTAGATATAATGAAACTATTTAAATAGTAAAATGTATAAAATAATCTGTAAATATTCTTAAAGTAACTTGTGAATATTGTAAATATGGCAGTATATCCTCCGATTACCGAGGATAATAGTAATTTTAACAAATAATTTCTCAGTGTGCAATATAATAATTTTGTTTTATTAACCCTACGTGTTTGTTCGGGAAACATGTACGTTTCATAACGAGATACTTTGCGTAGTGTACAGGGGGATTAAGGAAAAAGGCTTACAAGTGCTTAAATTTGATTAAATAAAATTTTGCAGAAGGGAAAAGGGATTCATTTGCCCACCTACTTGTGAAATAAAGAAGATACAAATTGAATGACATTTTTATTTTACTGATTCGTATGTGCCTTTACGTATAATTATGATTTTGTCAATAAATTCTCAGTGTCATAAATGAAATCAACCTCATGATTAAATAGTTTAGATTATTAATAATATATGTATATTGCATTTAAAATCACATGTAAACCATGAAATCCTGTAGCTATAAAAAAAATTGATCTAAATACAGAATCAGCTATAGTAAATGAAGCTTCACAATATTCTAAATATTGAAAAATTGAAAATATTAATCCTAATAATAAAGTTAATTCTATTGAAAATAAAATTTTACGATATTTTTTCAATAAAATCCTATAATGACATACTGTTACAGTTACCCCCGAAGATAATAAAATAATAGTATTCAATAAAGGAACACTAAAAGGATTAAAAATTTCAATATTCTCAGGGAGTCAATTTCCTCCAATTTCAATTCTTGGGGATAAAAATATATGAAAATAACATCAAAAAATCCTAATAAATAAAACTATCCCTATTTTTAAACCTTTAACTACAATTTTAGTATGAAATCCCTGAAAGGTTCTTTCTCGAACTACATCTCCTCATCACTGAAATATAGAAATAATCAATAAAATATGTCCATATAATATTAAATAATAATTATAATTATTAAAAAAATTTAAAACCCCAACAAATTCAATAAAAATTCTAAAAGATATTAAAATAGGTCAAGGGCTATATGTTACTAAATGAAAAGGTTGATCAAATTTTTTCATAATTTAAAATTTCTGCACTATATAAAGTTCTTAAAACTGTAAATACATAAGCTTGAATAACTGAAACACTTAATTCTAAAATAATTAAAATTCTTTGAACTAATAATATAAATATTACTATTACTAAAGAAAGACTCGAACCTGTAGATGAAATTAATGTTATAAGTAAATGACCTGAAATTATATTTGCTATCAAACGAACAGCTAAAGTTCCTGGACGAATTAAATTTCTTACAGTTTCAATTAACACTATAAAAGGCATTAAAACTCCAGGCCTTCCTTGAGGAACTAAATGACAAAATATATGAAAAGAATGATTTAATCAACCAAATAATATAAATCTTAATCATAAACTTAAAGAAAAAGATAAATCTATTACTATATGTCTCGAAGAAGTAAAAATATAAGGAAATATCC
>UCOL01002002.1:0-29635 GCA_900474335.1 Ormyrus nitidulus
GGGGGGGGGGGGGGGGGGGAATTGTAATCGGAAGATGTTTAAAAGGATTTCGACGGAGGCGGAGTAATTAATATACAGCGGGAGGATTAACTTTTTATCGCGGGAATTTAATTCAGATTTTTGGCGATTGTCCCCCCTCGAGTCTATTATCGTGTTCATTTCGGGGAAGCGCTTAACCGACCGATTGAAATTTTGCGCGAGCCATCGGCCAACGTCAGAAAACAGGTAGCAAGCTCAAATCTGCTTCGTATCAAATTGAGACCTCGACATAATGCAGCGAACTCTTGGTGGAACTGCACCAGCGGGCGCAAATTAAGCGAGGCGGCGAAAGCTACGGGCATAATTCAAAAGCTCGTCGTAAATAACGAGAGCCACCGTTAAAGGTCGGCTCGTCACTTCCGACAGTTTGATCTTCGACCCGGGCTTACAGACGAGGCTGGGAAAGCCCGCGCGCACAACGCGCATCTGTCCCTCCTCTCTCTCTCTCTCTCTCTCTCTCCCCGTCCTACTCTCTTTTTCCCCTCTCCTTTGATGACGTTACAGCCCCCGCTTTATTTTTTTCGCCCTGTCTTTCAGTCGCCGCGCGGGATTTCTTTACATTTTCGCCTCCGTGCCGCCGTCGCCGCTATTTCGCGAAATGAGTTTGTCGAGTGGCGCGTCCATTGCTTTGACTGACTTTTTCATTTATCGGCGCGTGCACGTAATAAAAAAAAACCCATCTCGGCTAATTAAAATAATTAAGACGGGCTTTTTGTTCCCTTTAAAAAGGCATCTGCCCGCCCTCGCGTAAAAAGCTTTCCGACGGAGGACATCTCGCGCTTTTCGTCGTCGGCTTTGATATAACTTTACGCCATCCGAGCCCTTCGGGCGATTCATCCGAATATACCGAAATCGGACCTTGTTCCGGCGAACGTTCGGGAGCGACAGAGTGCCGCGCGCACGAGAAGGGCCTATAGAATATTTTGCGTCGACGCGAGAGCACTTTCAGGTCACGTCTGCAAATAGCCGAGGCTGATGTATCCCTCTGGTTAAAGGTTCACGTGCTTCGCATGAAATTTAGCGAAAAAGCGCGCGGCCGGATTAACCGGCTTTCCATCGTAAAAGCGCGGTAAATCACTTTCAAGCGAGGAGCCGGAATATGACTTCAAAAACTTGAGCCCGCGCCGCGAGAGGGTATAAGCCGACGGGGGCATCAATCCGAGGCGAACGAGCGCCGGAACTGGTCGCGCGCGGCGGCTATTAATTTTTCGAAAAACCGAGGGAGCCCGGCAACGATCGCCAAGATTAAATGACGTATCGCCTCCAGATGCGGATCCTCGCTAATTGGCTTTGTGTCGCTTGTTAGAAGGGCAATTGTCGAGTTGCGCGCGCAACGAGAAGGGATGTTAATTGAAACTTAGAACTGAAAATTGCGCGTCCACGGCTTTTTTTAATTGGGGAATGGCTTGCGGAGGGGTGGGCTTTGATAAAAAGTACGGCTTTCGGATAGCGAAACCATGAATCTGGATGAAACTCGATAGTATTTTCTCAATCCGAAACTGTTTCGTCAAAAAAAGGGGGCGTTTCTGATAAAATTCCGCAATAAACAGGCAACAAAAGGTACTACCCTACTTAAATCCCAAGCATCAATTAGCCTTCTATCCTCAAAGAGGCGCAGCATTTCCAGGCGCAGTGCCTAATTCGCGTCGTCTCGAAAAAGAGTATCACTCCGGGCGAGTGGTGTCAATCTCTCGTCGGGTGTGGCTCCGCGACAGAAGCTGATAACTTCAAACCAAGTCTCAACTTCGGGATTGCTCGTATAACTTGGACCGTCTCGCCGTCGACGGCGGGCGGCGGCGCTCGCTAATTGACAACCCGACTCGAGAGAGAGAGAGCCGAGAAGCGACCCAGTTGCCTTTATTTTTAACTTCGATCATCCTCGAACGAGAGTGTAACTTTGCCCCACGCGCCGATGGAGATTTCGGGCTGGTAAGAAAAAAAAAAAGAATAACAATGCCGATTTGTCATTGCTCGGAGGCGAAATTGTCGGTGCGTACCTACTCCCCGGAGAGCGCGACGACGACGGGCCAAGGTCGTCCGTTCTTGGACTGCCGCCGAGGAGTCATACGCGCCGACGAGGCGTTATGGATCGTAAATCAAAATTAATCAAGAAACGCGCAACCTTACGCGGGACTTTTGCTTTCTAAGAGAAAGCACCGGGTTTTCTTCGAATGATCGAACAATGTGAAAGGTGCGCTGGCCTCTCGTACGCGGAGAGAGAATATTTCGGTAAAAATTCACGAAAAGCGCACTGCAATCGTACATAGAACGTTGTGATTATCTGTAGGTAATTTCCTGCGTATTTTCCCCAAAAATGATCCAGTCATTCAAGAAAATTTGTACGTCGCGTAAAACTTTACCGTTACGCGCACTAAAAATTTTTTGTTAAATACACACGTACGTTTAATAAAAATTGTTAAACTTCGCTGTAATTTTTATCGTACCGTCACGGTAATTTTTTCGGTTACGTCAGTCGCCGTCGCGGCGCTGCTGCTTTCTTCTTGTTCTTGAATCGAAGCGAGGTAAACCCAGACATTTTCGAATTTCATTTGCTTCCAAAAGATTCATGTCAACATCGCGTACTGTAAAGAAAAGAGTAACCGCAACGTAAACATAACCTCGAAGTAATACATACCGGTAATTTTTTCCGTGACCGTAATGTTTAGAGGACGCACAACAATAAGCACCTAGAACGTTATTTACGTGTAATTAAATTGTAAACTTTACCGACAAAATTCTCAGGCTCTTCAGGTAGAAGAGCCGGTCGACGATTGCAAGACGTCAAAGCAGACGATCGTCCCCTCAAGTGATCAACCAGCTCGGGAGGAGCTGATTTAATAAATACGTCGCCGTCGAAACTCTGTTCTCTTTAATTACAGCGCGCGCAAGCCAATCAAAGCCAAGCCGCGCGAACTCCCGATTTATCCGTCAAAGCGTCAATGATCCGGCTTGCTTTCAAAAGGATTCAAGAGCAAAGGATTTCGCTCTCCTTCCCTCGCGGGAAATCACACGTCGAACGAATCAATGAAGGGCCATTAATTAGACATCGAGCGGCAGCGGACTCCAATTACTTAATTTAGATAATCCACTCGGCGCTGAGCTCTGCCCCGTCTGTAATCGCTTTTAATCTTCCTCGACTCCTACTTTCCCCCGCGATGTTTGCGATTTTACTTTAGCTCGTTTCCAGAGCCAAGTATCGAATCGGGCCGCGACTTCGTGCGTATATCAAACGCAGAGAAACGCCGTACGGTTTCTCGGCAATCGATTCGTTGAATTAGCTGGATGACGAGCTCTTGAGATTGGCTCTACTCCGCGAAGGCGTCTACTGCAATGTTTATAACGAATGCGCGCCGAACAAAGCGTCCGTGCTCGCTTTTAAAGACTCTCAAAAAGCCCAATATAATAATCCTTTATTTTCACTTGAGCGGGTAATCTGCTCGTCTCCGCCTCCGAAACCGGACCGCCAGAGTCGGGGAAGAACCTCTCCATCTTGGCCATCGGGAAGCTTCCGGAGCAAAAAGAGCAGGCCGACACCGCCTCCGGAAATCGGCACAAAAAGGGCTCTCTCTCTCTCGGGCACGCAGACTTGTGTGTCCGTAGCGTGCATGTGGGTGGGAGGTGAGGGGGGACGGGAGCACACCGCGCTATTAATTTACTGACCTGAATATGCTGCGGCGGCGGCGGCGAGCGATACGGGAAAAAAAGAGAGAGGGAGGAAAAAAAGCCAGCGCGGCGGCCAAGTGAGATCGCAAAACGAGAGACGAGCTATAGGCGACGCGGGGGGAGAGGGGACGACGGCTGGCTATCGAAACGGTTGCAGGCAGCGGAGGATCGAGCGATGCAGCGGCCAGGTTAAATAAAATATATATATCGCGACGTCTAGCGCCAGCCGAGCGTGCATGTGTGAGAAAAGCCGCGAATCAATATTCGGTAACCCCGACGGCCGCTCTCTCGATCATCGCCTCCTCTTTCCGCGCTGGCTTTTTGTCGCCCCCCCCCCCCCTCCACGGGACACGAAACACGCACCCTCCCTTTCCCGTCTGTTTTATGTCTTCCGAGTGAGTCCGGACCGCGGTGTACGGGCCGGCTATTACCGCCGCCGCACCGTTGCGCGGTGTAAGGGGGCAAAGGACGACGACGACGACGACGACGACGACTGCGGCGTCAAGTGAGCGGGTTAAATGTTTATCGCGCACTTGGCGCGCTCCGAGTGGGAGCGTCGGGCTGCGTTTAACGCGCCTACTAGTAGCACCCCGATTATACGGGGATCGGGCTCGCGCGCGCGACCGTTATCTCCGCTCTCGGCTGTTGATTGTTTTATTCGCGCGCGCCGGGCGCCTTTTCGTTTGCGTTTTCGCGCTGTGACGTTTGCTTTGTTAACGAGCGCTTTTTTTCTTTTTCCGCGGGGCTTACGTGCACTGCGCTCGAGGCTCTCGCCGGTGGAGGCATTTTCGCTGATTAATCGGGAGGTTTTTTTTTCGACGAAATTTATACCCAAAATCAATATTCATTAGCTGAAAGTGTGCTTAAACATCATCGGCATCGGGTAATGTACACGCGCGCGCACACAGAAGCGGATTCGTCGTAAATTTATGTCCGGTTATAAAGTGAATTAATAACCAGCTTTTCGCTTTAAAAAGTGAATAAAAGTGGCTTAACATATCGAGTTAATACAGCAGTTTCATCCTGATTTTTCAATCGATTAGCTGCAATTAGGTAGAAAAATCGCCGGGCTCAGCGCCGGGCACTGCGGCAGCCCCTAAGTTTTCAACAACAGCAGAAAGTTTGCTCGCACCAAATAGAGAGAGAGAAGGCAGCCGAAAAACGATCCCCTCTAGTCTGGAAGGGCCTCTGGGTTACACACACACACACACACATATATACAGAGTTATAACGGCGCGCGGAGGATCCCTTCCTTGCGCCTATTACACTCGAGCCATTCTCTTTATCAATGACCTCCCCCGAGTTCTATTTCATCCTCCGCTCTCGCCGCTGCATTACGGCAATTACATTCGCCTTCCGTCTCTCGGCTCCGTATTCGCCCAGACTTTCTCTTTATTAACCATTCTCTAGCAGCCGCGGCGGCGCTGCTCTCTCTCTCTCTCTCTCTCTCTCCCTCCTACCTCCCGGCTCTCTCTCACTTCCTCCGCAGGCTAATGTACACTCGCTTTCTTTCGAACGAGCCAGTCGAATTCGGCCGATCCGATTTAATTAGACGAGCCCCTCTCGCGGGCTGCGCGGAGCCCGGTAACGACGATCGACAACAACAATATACATCTCTCCGCGCGTCGATGTGTCACGCGGGTAAGCGAGATAATCAATACGTCGCGAGAGGCGATTGACATCCTCGGCCGCGAGCACACAATTATTCCGGCGGGTATATAGCCGCCGCTCGAAGAAAAGATAATTCGATATTATTATTATTACAGGCGTTTATACGCTCTCTCTCTCTCTCTCTCTCTTTCCCTCTCTCTTTCGCCCCGTCCGCGGCGGCACGGCAATGTTTATCTAATCTGCGCCATCCATCTACACCCGCCCACGATCACAAAGATCCTTTATTAATACTCGCATACATCAGCGGCGGGGCTGGAAATCGGGATCGATATCCCGACTCCGTTTCTCGAGACGGGAACGAGAGAGAGAGAGCTGGAATTTAAAAGCCCGCACAGCATCTATTCCCGACTCTCGCTCTCCCCCTAAACAGGATAATTTTTCTCTCCTCTCTCGCCTCCAATGCGTCTTTCATCTTGTTCCTTCAGTCGCACGCGCATCCTTTGTGCTCTCCTTCCGCGCCGGGGAGCTCCCTCTCTCTCTCCCCCTCCGTGCTTTCGGAAACTGCGCGTCGAACACCCCTCGGCGATAAATACAAGCGGCCGACTTGGCCACATGCTCGCGCGCCGGCCGAGTCTCCTCTCCTGCTGCGGGGTTATGGTGAGAATGATCGCGTGTAAGTCTGGGGGAAAATGGGGTCGTCGAGACGGGTTCAAAGATCGCTAAGTCGTATTGGCCTGTATTGGCCCGGGAGGGTGGAGCTTTCGCTCCTTCTTTCTTTAGTAGCGATGTGCTCTGTTGTACAACGTTATCTGCCGGGTTAATGTAATTTGCGGGGACAACTAGCGCGTCACTGAGATCGCCGAGGCGCGGACTAATTTCATTTTTGCCCGGGCCAATGTACATTGATCTGGACAGGTTTTGGGCGATGCGTGTTTTCTGCGACGAATCCAAGAGATTCTAATACATATCGACGTTAACGGGCTCTCGGCGCGATGCGCCGAAAATTGAAAATTCCGCTTACGAAGCGGGCCGTTATTTAGGCCTAATTTACAGTTGGGTGCCCCGTTGTGCGTTACACCCGTGCCAAAAAAAATTAAAGGGCAATTCTAATTATGAATTATTAGGCAATAAAAATAATTTACCCGCGCCAAAGCGATAAAGCAGAGGTTATGTTATCGGCGATAGAGTCATATTTATGGGCCGCGTAACACGTTTCTGAAACTTAAAATTTGCAAATTCAATGCCTCGTGTGCATACTAATTACAGCGAGCGTACTTTATCGACGCGGCGACGCGCTAAATATTAACGCAACACTTGCAAATTTCTTTTCTCGCGGAGACGAATATCGGGGGAAATTCGTCGGGGAACTTGAAGACTGACCCAACTGGATCAAACCTGACCGAGTTTTAGTGCGCTGTTCACCTTGCTCTGTCGATCGCAAACGATTGACGTCTGACGAGGGAGCGGAGCCGGCGAGCGCACAAAAACCGCAGATTACCTATTTTAAAAATGCGACAAGAGTAACAAACACTTACAAAGTGTCGCCGCGGTACCGCCAAATCTCGGGGGCTTACCTGCAACAGAAAAAGAGAAAGCAATTCATTAGCAAAGCCATAAAACAACAGTTGAACAAATATCGGCGGCTCGTAAGAAAACCGCAGTAATAAAAAGGGGGGGCGGACGAGACTCCGATTACAAGTGAATCGAAGAGTTAACAAAGCATATCGAATGAAATGAGGAAAGGAAAAAGTAGAGAGAGAGGAGCGCGTCTTTTCAACCGTTCGCATAAAGCTGGCAAATTCAAGTATCAATTTGAATCCGAGAAATCTCTTTTGTCGGCGAGAAAACACAAGGGGCTGGCTTCGGCGATTGTATTGCTTTGCCGTCCTGCCGTATGCACATTCAGGAAATAATCTCGCTCCGACTAAGGAAAAGACCTCTTTGTCTCGACAGTCCAGAGAACGTACTTTCGCTGTCATCGAGTGTTTAAAATATAGTTTTAATCCTGAAAATACTGCGTAATACGTAAAAACGTAAACGATTGATACTATTGTAAAACGATAAGCCACAGAATCTGAAATATATATATTCATCCCTGTTTTAACTCGTCGAAAGAGAGTCTCGTTCGATCTTCCTTTCGTGATTGCAGACACTATATACAAGTGTATCTTCCCTTCTCGTAAAGGGGGATACTCCCCCGATGTAACTCGAGAGCGGAGACACGTCAGAGACGAGATTCGCGAGAGAGAGAGAGGGAGAGAAGCACTTGCGAAATCATAAAACGAAAGTAAAGCTGGAATCTTGCATCGAATAAACGCGTCGAGGCCCGGCCGATCAAAGGAGCAGCAAACAGCCGCGTAATTCGAGGTTACGTCGGGCCATCGAAATTTCGATTATCGAGCGCCGACCATTTCAATGAGAGAGTCGAGAACCTTAGAAACCGTCGGCAGGTGGGAGGAGGGAAAAGCGAAGAGCGCTCTCTGGAAATTGCAAACGACGAAAGGAGAGAGAGACGGGAGGGGCCTTTATCAAAATACCTTGTCAATCGCAGCCTTTATCGGCCTGTTATCGGGCATCCTCGAGGAGCCGAGACCGCGAATAGACGTGGGAGACGGCAAAATGGAGGAGGAGAGGCAATGGACGTCGAGCGAGGAAAGTGGGTGAGAGAGAGAGAGAGATGAGGCGCGGAGATCGCAGTAATGAGATGATTGAGAGGGACGCGAGGGAGAGGGAAGAAAGGCCGGAGGAGAGCGTAGGTGGTGTATGCATGCCGCGTGCTTTCTTTGTCGACGCGATTCATCGATTATTAGCGGCCACGTCCTCCTGAATTCCGCGTCGATTCGCCTTTGCAAAAACGAAAAGGTATAACCTAATTAATCGCTTAATTCGCGCTCCACTTTCTCGCCTGATAAAAGTGAGCTTCGATTGGAATCCGCAAAGAAGCAGTCGCTTAAGTGGGGCTTACTTTTCTTTAGGAAAAAAATCTGGAAAAATAATTATATTATGCACATTCGAATAAATATAATACACTTAATATATGTATAATTTGTGATAAAATGAGCCAAGGCAAAACGTCCTACGCTCATTTAATCCAGAGATGTACAATATTTTAAATATTTAGACTTTGACGTAACTTACAGATTGATCCGTTGGACAGATTTGAACCTAGTTTGGCTTAAATTGTTGGAAATTTATGTCATTATGGTCTGAAGAGTTGCATGTTTGAAAACTATTTGACGAATTGGATAACTATTTGGATAACTTCAATTTTATAACTTTATTCAAATTCTTAATTTTAAAACATGCAACTCTTTAGACAACAATGACATAAATTTTCAACAGTTACTGTAGGTTTCGTCAAACTTCAACAAATGAAATTTTTCAGGAAACAACGATAACATAACTTGTTATTTTCTTCTAAAAACATACTTTTTTAAAATTAATAATTACCGTTTTCAAGCATGATTAAAGATGTTCTTGTCGCACTCCAATGCCGTGATGAAAAACTAACGCGACTCTTCTCTAGATATGGTGCACTGCTGAGAAGTGCACATCTGCAACAGCACTCATAAGTTATTTGGACTTCTAAAATAGCATGCAAAACAACACTGTATAAAAGAAAGCACTAATAAATAAAGTAGAGCCGAGTCATCGAGTGGTTAAAGACTATCTGAAACAGAAAAATGAAAGATTTTTAGATTGTCATCTGGAAGTGATGAAACTAAGATTTACCTACTGTAGAATAGTACAGCGTCCAGGAGTATTTTCCTTGAAGACATTAACTGATTCTACACTTTACTGCATAGAATAAACAAATATATAATAAATATACAGAATCAAAGGGAAAATTGAGTTTTTGAAAATCTATATGAAACCCCCTTAAGATCGCACGAGTTTCCCGTAGGATAAAAAGGGACACGCAGTAACGAGCGCGCGCGGAAACTGCGCACGCGCAATATTCATAAATTTTTCATCAAAGGCCGCCTCGGAGCGTACATACTTTGATGCTCGCCGGGAGAACTTTCAGTTACATTTTAGAAAGTTGCCCGTAATAATATGTAACGCGCTGCGCGCGCCGAGTCATGGACACGTAGAAAGTAAAGAAAATAGTTAACCCGACAGAAATAAACGGTGCATTCCGCGCTGAATTCTTCCCTGCCCGCGAATTCGATCTTCTTTTTAATTCAGCGTTTTGGGGAAATAGAAAATAAAGAGCGAGACCGGCGAGAGGACGTGAAAGCGAAAAAGATGCAAGTATGACCGGGGAGAAGAAATATTCCATTGCGAGGCGCGGGGGCAGAAAAAGAAGAGGGGAAGAAAGAGTGAGAGAGAGGCAAGTTTGTCGGATCGTCTACCCTCGAGCCGTAAAAACCTTTTTACCAACACCTCGTCGATATTCCCCTCGCTATTTTCGCAAACTTAAAACGACCCCCAGACACGGCAGGGAAAAGAGGAGAGAGAGAAAAAAAAGCCGGCGAAACATTTGCGCGACGTCGCAATCCATTCCAGAAGGAAAAATCACTATTCCAGCCATTGCCATGCATAAAGTCCTTTGTGTTTGCATAATATATTTTTAGACTCTGAAATCGCTTTTTCGCTTTTCATTTCTCTCGCCTGCCGGAGGCGAAATTTCAGCTGAATAATTGAGTTTATTATTCGGCCGATAATTCGGAGAATGCTTTTACATTTATCAACTGTTGCTTGTAAACATTGCGCCGTCCATTACACAAATTGAACGGAGGGATCGAATAGTTTTTAAAAGCGTTTAACATTACAGTACGGCTTTGTAATACGAATTTAAATAAAAACAGATAAAAGGATTCAATTATTTCCGATAAATTTGCCGCCTGCGCAAGATACTGACGCGAGTTTATTTAAAGCACGCAAATACGCCGTCGGACTCGAATAAACATTTCCGCGTTTATTAATTGAAAAATCCCACCCTGCGAGCAACAACCAAAGCATCGAAATCGAAAAACCAAAACCCGCCCGAAAACTGCCGCGTCGCTCCTCGAGTCGCGTCGTTTAAAGGGCCCCTCCGAAGAGCCGGGCGGCTCCTCGGCGGGCGACACATGCCGTTGCGCATAAGGTCAGGGCCGGTGCCGCACACCTGGCCTCTCCTCGCCGCCAGGTATATATACGAAGAGAAAAAGGAAGCCGAGAGTCGGAGCGCGCGCGGCCATTGTTCGCGCTCAAGTGCTCCGGAAAGCGACTGTGCCAGGAGAAATCGGGAGAGTGACGACACGGCCCGCTTTTCTATTACACCGATTTGTCGCGGTTTCCGCGCCGAGGGAGAATCGCTGGATCTGTCGATCGTCGTCGGCTGAGACACTGCCGATGCCTTTTCCTCGGTTTCCTCGTCTTCGCCGTAACGGTTGGCTGTAACTTTTACTGAATTTTCAAATTGAGGAGGACAATAATTTCACGGAGAAACTTTTAACGCAAAGCGGGATTCGATTTTTTCAATTCGTCGTTAAAAGCACGCGGAAAACGACGCGCGCCGCTTCGTATATATACAAAAGATGAACGACGTTTACGAGGGGAGGGGGCTCAATAAAAGGCAGGAGCGCCGTCGTAGAATCCGACGTATGCGCCTGTAAACGCGCACAATAAAGCCCGCTAACCGCGCAGATGTGTCAAATATAAACGAAACTATTTATATTTACAGAAACGTCGGCCGCCGCGGGCAAACAGGGCTCTTCATTATCAAATTTATCGGCGTAACCACCGAGCGAGCGCGCACACAACCGCCGCCGCCGATGCTCAGCCACGCGGCAAAAAATCATGCGAAACGACGGCGACGCGACCGCGGCGGCTCCCGAAACCAGAGCCCCGTACTTGATGTTGTGTGCCGTGGCATTGCTCTCGAGAGCACCTATTAACCGAGCTGCTGCAGCCGTCGCGTTTTTTTTTTTTTTTCGGCGGTGACAGAGTTTCTCCAAAAATAGACGTATTTCAATTTTTTTAGCCGCAGGATATACGTAGTCGGTTTTGCGAGTGGGTTTCTAATTGAACGCTGAATGAAAAGGTCCCTCTGGCGAAGCGAACTGGTAACGGCGTGCAAATGTTTACAAGGACTTCTCCACGAGTACTTATTATCGGAGCCAGAAACTTTTCTACTAATCCCTTGCTTCCTTGAAAAAGGCCGAGCTCTCCTTGAAGATCGGCACGCAATAACTCCTCATTAAACTTGTCCGAACTTTTCCCAATAACGTCCGCCTCTTCGAAAGCTAAACCCCCGCGTTCGAGGAACAATTCCCGCCGTCGCCGCGGCGGACTCCTGCGCCAAAACTCGAAAAGCGCTCCGGTTAAGAAAAAAAAAGAGAGAGGCAAATTCCGCGTGCCTTTCGAGCGGGCCGAAAAGCTCGCCGGCGAGAATATTCAGGCCGATCGTCCGGGGGCAAGTCGATAAGTCGCTCTCCTCTGCGGTCGTGACTTCCGAAAGTCGGAGTTTCTAGCCTGCCGCGCGATCGATGGATCTTTAGGAGCGGCCGATCGATCTTACCGCAAACAGGGTCAGCTCCGCGAGTCCGAGCGCAAAGGAGGAGGTCGCGGCGGCGGCGGCGATTGATTCTCGCTCGTGTTTACTCGTGCCGCCGACGCTGTCATTTTCGCCGCGGAGGGATTACGAGGGGGAGGGAGAGAGCCAAGATTTCGGCCGCCAAAATTTGCCTGCTGCAATTTGCGTGTTTGACTTTAAAGCGAGGAGTCTTCCCGCTGCTCCTTCGTGCCTCGCTCGTCGCAGAGGAGGCTTGTTTGAGAAAGCTCCCGGCGTGCATTGAATTACAGATTTTTTTGGCGAGCTGCGGAGCTCGCTAAACGATTCGGCTTCGCTTCGCGGAAGCTCTACGAGTGTCGCGGCTCTTTTTATTCGATTACAATTCCCGAGTCGCGCGCGAATTGCTTCCTTTTTTTTTTTAATTTCGAATCCGTCAGACGTCACCGAGGAGTCTTTCGAGGAAGAGCTTCGGGCCACGCCGATTGACCTGTTTTTCCATTTGCGCGCGTGGAAGAAACAAAGACGTTGTACTTGTATAAGTGCTAGTTTAATAGAATAGTTTACTGGAAAAGCTGCCGCAACGAAGCGCGATTTCAGATATGAATCTTGCAGTACAAGATTTTTTTCCGCTTATAATCGCAAGCGAATAGCATTCTTTTCGGGTTGCGCAACGCCGAAGGAACACCTCTGGGGCACGAAAGGAATTCTTTAGAGGACTATAACGCACGGGCGTAAAAAGCCGCGCAACATCCTCCTAATCCAATGGCCCGAGGGACAGCCGAACTTCCTCCCCCCGTCCCCTCCTCCTGCGGAACGAGAAGAAAAGAGCGGAAAAGAGGAACGAACGCACTCCGCCCACAAGGACCGCGTCATCTGCATAGGGGCAAAAAACGAAGTTCGCGTCGAGCGGGACGAAACTTGCCCGTCTCTCTTCTCCTCGAAACTTCCCTCCCCCGCGCCCCCCGCCGCTCACTCGCAATCTGCCTCTCTTTCGGAGCGCTCGGAGAAAGAGCGAGAGAGAGAAGAGAAGAGTTCCTCGAACCCTCGAGCGCGTTTTCTCTTATTTTAGCTGCCGCTGCAGCTCTCTCTCCCGCGCGCGCGCGCGACAACGCCGCATTCGAGGGGATACGAGACGCCGATTATTGCCGGAGCTTTCGACGCTTTTTTTCTCTCTCGCCGCGAGGACGAAGCTTTTTATATTTTCGACGGGGGAGGCGAGGGGAGGGATTTTTTTTTTTTGCGCGATACGCCGCGCGAAATAACGGGGCGCGATTGGAATGGATTTTTGGTTTATATCGGGGAAGTGAATATCGGCGCTGTATAATTGTCCTTTTGCGATATATTGTTTTGTAATTTGAAAAGAAATTTTCGGGATCGAAATCGAAAAGTTTTAATTAACCACGGAAAAAAAAATTGCGCTGTTTGCTTTCACTCGACGGAATATATACGACTGACAGAGTTTCGGGCTATTTTTTTAATTTCGCAAGGTCGGTGAAAGCCTTTTTTAATGCGCGAACGCGCTCATATTTTAATTGAGAATTTCAGTAAATGCAAAAGCGTTAAAGAGGATATTACAGCTTATTCGATCGCTTAAACTTGGAGTTTCCTACGGAAGAGTGAAAATATTTCCTTCCAAGCTCGAGGGGGTTGATTTTATTTAGATCGATTCCCTCGGAAATCGTCGAATTGATGGAATTTATTCCAGCAGCGACGCCGCATTATCTCTCGAGCAGGACGAGTAATGCAGTGCTCGACGTGAAAAAAAAAATTGCGTTTAGAAAGCAGCTAATTTACGAAAACCAACCCGTTCCTCCGAACAATGGAATTGCTTTATTCAAAACTTAACCTCGAATCGCGAGT
Organism: Ormyrus nitidulus; assembly: GCA_900474335.1. NCBI lineage: Eukaryota > Metazoa > Arthropoda > Insecta > Hymenoptera > Ormyridae > Ormyrus > Ormyrus nitidulus. The sequence goes on from UCOL01002002.1 coordinate 13,673, forward strand.
CGTTCGCACTTTTTACGCGCCTAAAGAAATTCCTCGAAACCACAGAGATAATATTTTCCGCGCTATTTAATCCGGCGTTTATCGACGCGTCGACGATGTGTGCGTGTGCAATGCGCTTCCATCAATGAATCTACGAGCACTCACACACGCAGCTACCGGCGTCACACGAAATTGTTTATCGCGGGCAACAATCAAAATTAGCTCGACCGCGGCGTCGAGTTAAAAAGAACTCCCGTCATCGGGCCGATCGACTAAATCAATATATATATATACGCCGGCCGGTGTGTATCAAACGCCAAGGATACTCGAGCGAAGCCCAAGCTCTTCCTTAGCCCGTCTATCCAAACAGAGCTTCCGAGCCATCAGTTAAATCAAAAGCATCCTCTCTCCTTTCGGCGCCCCCCGCGGAACCACTCGGCGAAGTCTCTTTGCCCGCGCGGCTCGGCGGCAAAAAGCCCCGCGCGCGCGCCCGGATAAAAGGATCGAAGGAGAAAGAGAGAGAGAGAGAGACTGCACCTGGGAGGGAGCGAAAAAGGGAAGGGAAAACTGAGCTCTGCCTCGAGAGAGGTCGCCACTTATCGCCGCGGGCGCGTGCCGGAGCACTCTCTCGGTGCGTGCGTGTGCACGGCCGGCCACCTACACGTGCCCGCCCGCTGCTCCACGGAGCTGCTGCCTTGGCTTTCCAAGCGGGGAAAGCTGCTGCTGCCGCTGCTGCTGCCGCTGCAAGAGAGCGCGCGCGCGCACGATGTCTCATTAACAAAAATCGAACGGCCCATTGTGCAAGCCGGCGGCCTTTCCCTCTTGCGTGCGTAAGAGACAACGTGTCGCGATCCGCGCGAGAGTTGGACGAGAGAGCTGCGTTTCGTTTTTGAAGCACTCCGCCGTTCGCTGCCGCTGAATCGTTCGGTCGAGGAGCGTTTTCGAAAAGTTCGCTCCGCGAATGGAAACTACCGCGGGTGGAAAGTTTTCGGTTTACGTGGGATCCCCGGGATACGATGACGACGCTAAAGCAATCGCTACCCTTATTCCTTTCCTTTCGCTTCCCCCCGCAAACTTGCTCCCGAGTAAAAGCCGACTTTCTCCGATCGCGACGGCAATTCAGCATTACAAACGCGTAGAAAACACCGCGGCCTTAAACGACCGTCGATCGAGCCTCAAAACCGTCGGCGAATCGCGATAAAAATCGTCCGACGATCGCAGGTGACAACAACATTGCCCCCTCTCCCGTCTCCGATTCTTCTCTCTCTCCTTTCTCACGTTTCCACAAAGCTCGTTCCCACACCCCTCCTCGCTGCACCCCAAAGAGAGAGCGAAGAGGCGGCTCGTCGTCTACGGTCACCCCGCACGAGCAGCGATTCCTTCCTACATCCTCTCTCGCTAATCCCTCGGCTGCTTTTTTTTTCTTGCCTCCCCGCTCGATCGATAAGCTCTACGTCTCTCTTTCTCTCTCTCTCTCTCTCTCTCCGCGAAAAAGTCGCCGATGATCAGCGAGCACCCTTCCGTAAATAAACGGCGGAACTTTCCCGAGGGTGGAAGGTTAAGCCGGCCTCCCTCCCTCTCTCTCTCTCTCTCGGCTCGGTCAGCGAGAGTGCAGAGAGCGTCTAAGAATAGATTTAGCGATTTAACGGGAGCTCGTTAGCTTAGCCGTTGCGGAAGTGTGACGAGCGAGGCTATCGCTGCTTTTAATTCGAAGCGAAAGGGTGTCGTCGTCGCATCCAAGGATTTGCGCCATTTTCTTTCTTTTTTTCTTTTTTTTTTCTTCTTGTAAAGGACTTTAATAATATCGCCTTCTCTTATACCGAGATGAGTCGAACGCTATGGCCTAGATTTTAATGATTCTTCTAAGGTCGGCTCGAGCGAAGCTTTTTTACGAACTGCTTCCGGATAAGATTTTCATTGTGAGAAGCGGGTAATAATTAATCGTACGCGAGAGCGTGGCAGCTGCTTTTTTATAATTTACGAGCGACTTTTCTGCGAATTTGTTCTTGTTTATTAACCGAATACTGGCTCCTTACAAGGAGGGAAAACAATAAAGGCCAATTCCTCATAAATGTCAAGATTAGCGGCCATGAATTTCCATTGAAATAATAATATACTTCCGGCGCAGATTCTCGACTCTCCTGCTGCTGCCTCTCGTTCTTCGCCTCTTTTTTTTTCTTTTCTTTTTTTTTATTGTGACGTAGAAAGAATCTCGGTAAATCTTGGCGCTTGCATTTTTTAGTCCGGCAGTTCCAAGTTTTTGCTCCGCTTATTCGCGGGATTAACTCGTTGAAACATTAATTGTTTTCTCGACGCTGCTCTCGCTCTCTCTTTCTCCCTCGAGAGCTTACTCGTATACTTTTTAGTTTTCGAGCGTGTCGAAAAGGTTAAACAAGAAGAGTTTATTATGACGCGAGTTTTTTGTAACGCAAGTTGCGCAAGTCCGATGGATTTCGTTTATAAGCGCACGAGAAAGCAGACAGCCTTTCCTTTTTAAATCAAAGCCCTCGATATTCTTCGCCCATCGGTTAGTCTCGCCCCCCGGAAAAGTTTCACTGCATCCCCCCCTCCCCCTCCTCCCCTCGAGGCAGGAGGGAAGCGGGGACCGGATTCGAAACTATCAAAAAGTTGCAAGAATTCGTTCTCCTAGGCAGTTTAGCAAATTGGAAACGGGATAGGAGAGGGAGAGCAATCATTTCCGTACTCGGTTTGGCACTCGTCGCTAATGATACGAACTTCGCCGGAGAGAAGAGGGAGAGAGAGAGAGAGAGAGAGAGAGAGAGAGAGAGAGAGACCGTCGACGTTTCTTAGCAGCTGAGTGTTGACCTCGGCTTTTAGGCGGAATTTAGCCCGACTCGACTTTGCCTCCCCCCACCCCCTGATTAACAGGGTGAAGTGTAAATTTTCTGGGCCATCAGATTTTTATTGTGAAGAACTAATGAGCTGCTCCCTTAGCTCCAATATTTGCCAGGGAAACTCCGCTCGACTAGATGCGTTTATTTGAGCGAATGAACTTTTTATTAGCGCAGCCGGGAGAGAGAGGGAGAGAATTGTTTTAAGATCGCCGCGGAAATAAAATGCATTCGCGCGAAATGCAAATTAAAGGGTACACGTATAATCGCGGTGTTTAATTTGAGCCGCGACATTTACTGGGGCTGCAAATTATTTTACAAACAATGCCGGCAGTTTAACGCAACTATCAATAACGGCCAGTGACTATTGATAAACGCGACTGTCGATAAATGACCGCCGCCGTGCAAATCCCCGATAAACACATTTAGATATCCGCAATCTACGACGTTCGAAAGCCAAAAGGATTAAGAATTGCTTTGCCGGACTGTAACGAAATACGCGCGCCGGTATTGATTTACGGGACTAATTTTCGCGAGGCTAAAAGCCTACTAATCAACGAGCACCGCCGCCGCTGCCGCCGTTCGTTCCGAAGCGGAAAAACCGAAGCAAAACACTCCGAGAGGCTCGCGATTGAGTAATACGCGCCGAGGCATCAATGAGCGGCGGTAACTTGTCGAATTTCAAAACAGCCCTCCCACGAGCGGATCGGCCCTTAAAAAAAGAAGCGGGAAAGCACGCAGCCCTACAGTCGGAAGAAGAAAAGACCGCCGCAAGGGGAGGGGGAGGGGGGGATAGAAAGAGAGAACGAGTGAGAATCCATTAAAATATTCTGCAGAGAGCGATGGTTTCGACGTACCAGGAAGAGGGAGGGAGGGAGAGAGAGAGCAGAGGGGTCGCTGCAACTGCCTACCTTCCTTCCATAACCTGATCCTTCTCTCTCTCTCTCTTTCCCTCTATGCGAGAACTCTCCAGGTGCAAGCAAACGACCGACTCGGAGCGCAATGTGCGGCTCCCCTACGAAAAGCAGGCCCCGAGGGCCCCAACCTTCAGGTGACTCTCTCTCTCTCTCTACCTTCCGATGCACCGAGAGCTTCCACGCTCATTTAAACTGGTACGTCAGACACGAGTAATTGACGAATCGAATTTCGTCGACGACTTAAAGAAAAAAAACTCTTCGGAGCTTCGAGAGCTTGGCAAAAGCCAGCGGGTACTCACCGTGATTTCTTCATGAGGCGGTCGGGTTATTCCGATTGCGTGTCACGTGTCCAGCTGCCTGCGCATCCTCATGGCATAGGCCGCCTCCTCGGGACTGCTTCCCCTCTCTCGCTCGCTCTCGGTCGTAGCACTCTAGAGTCTCTCTGTCCTTTACGTATCCGCGCACTCTAACCTCTTCTCCCGAGAGAGTTCACCGTCGCCGAAGCACGCGCACGCACGCACACACACACAGCGGACTCGGAGCACTAAGACTTTGGGGTTACCTCGGCCTCGAGCATCGTCCTCGGTCTCTCGGCTTGGGCGATATCTCCCTCGGACGCTCGCTCTCTTTGCCTGGCCGCTGCTGCTGCTGTTTTTTCTCTCGCACACGCTCCGTCTCTGTCTGGCGGTCGACCTAACCTTCCTGCAGTTTCGCAACGTTAAAAGCCGAGGCGGCGGCGGCGGCGGCAGCGGCAGCAACAACCAGCTACGTAGTACGTAGCGTAGGAGCTGGCCTAAGCTGCCCGTCTGCTTACCGCTGCTGGCTGCGGTGCTGCGAGCGAGCGGAGGAGTGCGAAAGTCGCAGCAGAGGGCGCTCGCAGAGTCGGCAACGTCGCATCGGCGCCAAGCGCGCAGGCCGTGCGATTCCTCTCCTCGTTCGTCGTCACTGAGAGAGCCTGCCCGCTGCTGTGTATACAGTCGAGTCTCTTCCACTTTGCACTTTGCGTACGCGCGCGCTCGCCGCTACCGAGTAAAGGTGTGTGCAGCCGGGGGGAGGGGGCACCGGGGCGGGAGGGGGGGCAGCACACGTGCACACGACGACGAGGACTGTCGGCACAGAACGAGCAGCGCCGCGCACCGCCGGATAGAAAAATGCAAGACGGAGATGGAGGACTTTTAACTCGAGCCCTCTCTCTCTCTCTCTCTCTCTCTCGCACGAGCCGACACTCGTGCTCCCTCTCTCTCTGTTGCTCTCCGACTCGGAACTATGCGCGATCCTATTGTCTCTCTATCAGCTGTTCGGCCGGCCGTTCCTTTGTTTATGCGTTTGTTTATTTATCCGCGGGTTGGGTCGACGCACTCGCTGCCACCGCGCCGAGGACGAGCTTCTCGCCTCGAGCTGCCAGTCTCATCCTCGGGGAAGAGATAAGCACTGGCCAGGCGCGCACCTAACCTTTAAAGTCCGCGACACCGCACTCTGTATGTTTATGTACTCTCCTCCGTGGTCGCACGCCAGCGGCACTTCACTCTCGCGCTGCACTCATTCGCGTCGTCGCTCCTTTCTCCGGCTTTTAAACGAGGAGCAGCAGCGCGCATAGTTCATCGGGGACACTCGATGGATATAATAATTACGGTTATAATCGCTTACGGCACAGCGCGCCTCGGAGACGCGGCGGAGAATCAACGGACTGCTTACGGATTTTTGGTGAGTTTCTCCCCTGTCGCAATACACACTGCGCGGGGCTCTCTTTCTCTCTCTCTCTCTCTCCCGTGTGCATGTACACAACACAATACGGCGCGCGCGAGAGAGTGAGTGAGCGAGCGCGCAGTCACCGCGCGCGGCCGCGTTAAAGGGGAGAGAGAATGTAGAGGGAGAGCGAGAGAGAGAGAGAGACTCTCACTCTGTGGCGGAAGCCATATTGCCGACGAACGTGAAAACGCACACACTCTCGCGCGCGAGCCTCTCCTATCTCTCTCTCGCGCAACGTGCAAGACCGAGACGGACCGACATTCGAGCTGTCGTCGCTAGGAGGAGCGACGCTCGCCGAGTTGGTCCACTTGCGGGAACCGTGCGCGTGCGAGAGAGAGGGGAAGTGTGTATATCGCCTGCCTTCGAAATCGGCGACGCGCGTTTAGAGAGAGAGAGAGAGAAGTGGGATGTGAATACTACTACCTCGGCCGGCTGATCGAGGAGGCTTTTGTCGGGGAGCCACGGGGGGCGGCTGCTTTTCTCCGCCGCCTCTCTCTCTCTCTCTCTCTCGCGCTTGCTTTTCGAGACTGTGCCTGTGTCCTGTTTATGGGGGCCCTTGGCGTTAGGTGGAAACCGAGATCCTAATAGATTTCTGTTAGTTGCACGCCCGGAACGAGGCTCCCATTGTGGCCCCCGGCTATTCGATGACATTGCAGGAGAATGAAAACTGAGTTCGAGCTGTATATACGTACGGCAGCTCTTTGATTAGGGATGACGCATTAGAAAAGCGGTTTATCAGAAAGTTCGCTTTATCGCAAACTTGGGCTTATTTTCGAGTCTTTAAAGAGTCGCTGCCAACAATTAGCTTTAAACAGGCTCGATCGGTGTTTTTCCACTTAATTAATTAGATAAAATGTTGCGGGTAAAACGTATTTAAAAATATACGTATGAGTCTAAGGAAATCGGTAGTTTTCGTAACAGAAAGTTGTGATTCATAATGAAATTTGTGCAATTCTCTCCTCTGACTCATTCGAAAGACGCGCAATGAAAATACTTTGTATACTAAAAATATAATAATATACATTTCATTACAATTACAACTTTCGCACCGACACTTTTCAAGTGAATGGGCAATTGTCTTTCTCAATTCTATATTAAGAGAAAAAAAGATAAATGGATATACCGAATATTAAACTCACCGATAGAAATAGAATTTTACTGCAAGTTACGAAAATTCGTTCAAATGTAATACGCAAAGGAAATTTGAAACCGTTTTAATAATTAAAACGTATTTTAGCTTTAATTTCATTCTCTTTACTAAATTTCCATAATTTATTGCAAATTTTGTAATAATAATTAATTAATGCTTCAACAAATTATTGCACTTTCAGTACATTCGTATATCATATAATTAAAACGTGTTCATTAAAAATCGTAAAATTCCTCAGACGCTCGTTTTATATAATAGGGAATCCCTGCAAAACGCGCAACACATGTGACTATTACATTTTTAATTTATAATACTGTCACTTTATGTAAGCTTGAAATCGAGCTGCCTGCGTTATTCCACAACAATTTAAAAAAAAAAGTTTACGTCGAAGCCACCGATTGACGTCAAAAGATTACATTGTTAATTATGGAAATTTAATAAAACGAGTCGGGAAAAATCAATATTAAAAAACTCAAAAGTTGTAAAATACGAATATTACATGTTACGTATCGATTTATCGAATAAGGCCACTGTTGCTTCGTTTATTTTCAAGTAAAGTATACTTTAGAATTTTATCGCCGCCTTTTTTTTTACGCGTCAATTTTCCACACAGTTATTTACTGTAATTTTAGTTTAAAACTCAACTTCGATCACAAATAATACGCGTTTTTTTATTGTTGTGCTTCGGTGGAAAAAAACTTGAACAGGAATCGTTAAAAGTAGCGGTTAAATGAGAAAAATAATCGTAACGAGTCCCCCGTTCCTTTGAATGCGGTACTAATAAAGCCTGGTAATCCAAAGAATAAATACAAAAATTTTGCTTCACTGTCGTTCCTTCCCACAGCCGCTTCGAAAGAAAGCAAAAATAAAATACGCGCGGCGTTATAAAGTTGCACCGAGTAGTTCCGAGTGCACCCAAAAGTCTATAGGTATACTCGAGACTGAAGGAGCGACCTAACGGTTCTTAGTTAATTCCTAAACCGAAGCGTTAGAGGCGAACCTCTCGCAAAACAATTAAACGTACAAAGAGGAAATTTACGGGTCTCGTCAGCGGACGTCTCACCCCGGAATTTTCGTCAGCCTTAATAAGTACCTCCGAAGATAAACGTGATTTATCTCTTTATATCTTGTTTACGACTGTCCTGGGACTTCCGGAAAATTTGTCCCAGGCCGTCCTTTGCGATGTTAATGATCTTGAAGACCTTTGAACTAGAATTTCAAGTCGAGCGTCAAAAACGAGTCATGACGTGGTCTACCATATATATATATACAGGAGGAAAGAAAAAGGCATGAATAATGTATCGAGATTTTTACAAAGGAGCCGCCCTTTACGGCGACAGTATTGAGGTCCGGCATCGTGAATTTTCAAAATCCAATTCCAGACTCGAAACCGCGCTGACCCAGAAAACTGGAGAAACTCTCCGAGTCCATTGGTAATGCACGCGCGACTTGCACGCCGTGCGTCTCTTACCACCTAATAAAATAGCCCGCCCTTAAACTTCGCCTCCCGAGCGTTATATGCAGCCACCTTTTCTTCTCCGACAAAAAGGATCTCGGCGCCGTACCGTATCAGCGGCAAACATGCGCGCCTCTTCCTCCCCTCGGACCATTAACCTCGGCGGCTCGCGAGTCGCGCGCCGCGATAAATTGGCCCCGCGCGAAAGTGGAAAAACGGCCTTTAGCGACGGCCACCGGCCGAGAAAGAATCGCGGGGCCGTTGATCCCCCCCTCTCTCTTACCTCTGCATTGCACGCACGCTGCTCTCTCTCTCTCTCCCTCTCTCTCTCGCTCGTTCTGCGTCGGAGGAGGTGCAACAGGCTGCGTTTACCCAAGACGTTCGACTTTTTTTTTCGAAAGGAAATGGGGCTTTGGGAATCGAAGATTATCGTTTTAACGCTCGGAGATGTAGTTTTGCGGTTGTTTGGCGGAAGAAGCCGGAGAAGGAGGGGCAAAAGTGGGATGTCGACGTTGGTGGATTAAAAGGCTGTTGCTGCTTATTGTTGCGTTTTTCACGAGTATGTAAAACAAGTTTGAAAAAAAGGTGGTATATTATTTGTGCAGAACATTAGCTTAATCTTTTCGCTTGATCGAGTAGATAATTACTTTGTTGGTTAATTTTAAAACAGACGCGATTCTCGCAGCAATAAATTAGGTGTACAGTATTTAATTATTTTGCCAAAATATAAAGAGCAGTCCTAACGGTTCAAGTAATTAAACGTACATAGTTAAAACCGCAGGCCATCAATTGCACATTTCCCAAAACACTAATGAACAAACAAAGAAACAATAAAAATTTCATAACAACCCCGATTAGATAGCCGTCGGTCCCGGATTAGATAACCACATCCAGCGCACCGCCGAAAAGAAAAAGCCTCTCTCCGCGTAAACAGGCGAGATCCTCCGCCGATTACTCAACTTATCAGACGCGCCATAATACAATTAGCAGTGCGCCGTACAGAGCCGAACCGTTCACCCTCCCTCCCCCCGGGGTAAACTATCGGCGCGCGTTTTCGCGTCGGGCGGTAGTAAAGCGCGACTCAAATGCGGGCCCTCGCGGTCGATCACTGTCACCGCGTTAGCGGCCGACCGGTGGACGAGGCCGCAACAAAGCCGTGACGGCCGAGATCCACGCGTGTTTATACCCAGTTTACGCCTCGCGCCTCCTATCATCTGCGGCTGCGGGAGATTGCGAAAGGATGATTCTGGGCCGAGAGGGACTCGTTGTTGGTCACCGACTGCGTTTTTTTGGGCTCCGAGGAGTCGGGGCGACAAGGTGTTTTGAGAGTCGACGGGAGAGATTTTGGTGTTAATTGGCGGCGCTGCTTATTAACGTTCGTTTCGAGATTGATGGGGAATCAATAATGGAGGTCGTAACTAGGCTGAGGATTATTGTAAAGGCCAGGTCGATGAATAATCACCGAATTGTAATGAAAGTAATTACTTTTTTTTTGGGAAATCCAATTTGGACGGAGGACGTATCTCCAATATTAATGTACTCTCTCGATACCGAAACGCCGATAATAATTATATCCCGATTAGCTTCTACTTTGAATGGTAAACAAGCGCCTGGAAAAGAGAAAGGGGCTGGAGAGAGAGAGAGAGATTCTTTTTCACTTCAGTTTCCAAATAAAGCGCGAGATTACAAAAATCTCTAAAATATACGCCATTTTTTAACCTTTCACTCGACGCGCAACGGTAATGACGTGCATTTATCTAACGAAGGCACTTAAACTTACGTCACCGGAATCGCGGTTACGCTGCAGCAGCAGATACGGATTTATCTCTCTGCCTCTCTCTCTCTGCTTTATTGAACAATAAGCGCTACTTTTTTTCGGCTGATCGCCGGGAGATAACGAGAGACTTTCTACTTGGCGTTTAAGCGATGCGCGCGACTCTCGAGTGCAGAGAGAGAGAGAGAGAGAGAGAGATATGACCCTCGAACCGGGGGGGAATCGAAAGTCCTCCTATAAACGTTCCGCGTCGCGCAATGACTGAATACCAAAATAGAACGCGTCCTTGCGCGTTTCAGCATTGAAATAAGTTCCGTTTTGCGCTTTCCACGCGCCGCACGTGGCGTGCAGGCTGGCAAAAATCTAGCCGATTTACTGTATACGCGCGCGGCCTACATTTCATATAAATATATACAAGCGTCGACCTTTTTCGTCGCCCAGATATTTTTCGACGCTCGAGAGAGAGAGAGAGAAGTCGGTCTTAATCAGTCGGCGCGCGGCGCGATTACAATAGGCGCGGTGCGCGCGAGTAAACGCAAATTAAGTCGGCGCGCATGGCAATTAGAATCGGCTTCTATCCAGTTGGGTTGTATGATTTAATTCGCGACTAATCGTGAGTGGCGTTTACTGCCAATAAAAAAGAAAAAAACGTGCTCGTGGATTTTCCAGCTGTTATTACTTCTTTTTTTTTTGTTAAATGCAAATTCGCGGCGTCTTCGTAATTATTATTTAATTCTGTTTTGCGGTAATCGGAACTTCATAAATCGTCAGTTATTAACGTCGCTGCTGCATAAGTCGCATCGAGTCGATATACAATAATTACTCTAGTAGAACAGTTACGCCTGGGTATTCGGAAATGACAAATAATATCGTACACATGCAGTAAACAGGCAGCAATTTACATTCAATGAATAAGTTAAAATACGCGCAAATGCAAAATGAATTTTAATTAAGCCGAGTGTAAACGGCATTAAAGCCCCTCTCTCGCATTATAATTTAATAACGAGAAGCTAAACGCAAAACATTCGCACGGCAATCCGCCCCGCGAGTATATATTTAGCTTCTAAAACCGGTGTGTGTGTGTGTATTTGCGCGTCGAATAGAGCCCATCGAGGAGCACCGATTCGACAATATTACAGCCCCCCTCCGCCGACGCCCGCGAAATATCGCAGAACGGCATCTCTTTGCAGGCGGTACACATTCGCCCAAGGCAAAGTCAAAGGCGCAATGACAAACCGATCGAGCCTCTCTCTCTCTCTGAAAAAAAAAGAAAGAAAAATCGAGCGTGCGGCGCTTGCGGCCACTGGCGACATCTGTCGCGGCTCCTCGGCGGCGCCTCGGCCGGCGGAGAGAGAGATCCCCCGGTACGTCTGTTGAGATTTCGCTCTTTTTGTTTTGGCTCCTCTCTCGTTTAGCGGATCGCTCGCGAGCCCGGGCCGTATATAATCTCGGCTTCTCGCAAAGTGCGGATCCACCTTCCGAGCCGAGTGGAGAGGCAGGTTCGCAGGCCGGCTCTCTCTCTCTCTCTTTTTTTTCTTCGGACGAGGGGGGTTTACGTCTGTTTTACACCGGGGGATTAAGGTCGGGTTACTCTCTCTCTCTCGAGAGAGGTGTCCACGGTGCAAGGGTATCGATTGTCGAGCTCGAGGAGCTACGAGGATCCGGGGCCTACACCGTTTAAGTCGATTCGTCATTCAATTTATGCAGCGCACTTTCACGCGATTGCCAGAGAGACGTAAGATCCCGGTTTAGAATCGCGGATTAAAAACCGCCGCTTCGCACATTCCGCGCGGAGAGTCCCGAAGAGGGAGAGAAAAGCGTATAACATTTATTAATGCGCCCGATATCTCGTGGGCGTTAAAATATATATACATCTCGTCGCGGAGCGATTGAGTGCTCGAGCGCGGTGGCGAGCGATCTTCAAACAAAGCGGTGGGAGTCTGATTTGTTGGGACATCGTTTTCGGAATACTGCCTTTTTGCTGCCTCCCTGCCTCGAGAGCGTTCGGTGCTCCCTCTCTCTCTCTCTCGTTCCCGCGTCGGCGGAAGGAATTTACGACGCGGTCTTCTTCTCCCGGTGTGGTTTATGTGTATAAAGAAGACCGTGGCAAGGAAATTATGAAGATGCCGAGCGCTCGGATTCTTTGTTGCGTTGTTTTTAAGCTTTTATTCGGCTGCGATACACGTTTCGGGAAGCCACCCGAGTCGGAGTCGCCTGTTTGGACATTCGAGGGTTATGTTTTCGAATTTCGTTGAAGGCTATTTACTTTGGCTGTCGCTGCGGTGTGCCTCCTGATATGTGATAAAAGTATTATTTGTTAAATATCGTGACGTTATTATAATTAATTGGAGCTGTCGTTGCGATTTAAAATGTTGTTTTGGAAATTAAAGTATACCGCAGATTAGATTCGAGTGTTTGAGGAAGGATTACTTCTCATATAAAAAACCTTTCTAAGATAATCTAATTTTCTTTTTCAAAATTGAAAAGCTGAAAGGTACCGGCGAGATTTTTTACTCAAAATTTTAGCGTTAATTTTGACTCTTTTAACGAAAAATTCCTCTCAACCAAAGTAGCTTTTTACTGCAAAAGGGAAATTTCGCATTACTTCCTGCACATAAAATTAACCAGTACAGCGTGACATAATCCATATACGTGACATGAATTCTCTCACGCTTTTCACCAAAGTGTCCCAAAGCTTCAATGCAGCAAGCACTTTCGCGAAAAATTTTCAGTTTCCAAATATAATAGCAGCCTTTCCTTTTTTTTTCTATCTGCAACAACAAAGTTTCACTCGCCCATCGGCAATGAACATTTTTCGCCAAATTTAATTTAATTACCTCCACCGAAAAAATTCGTTCCGGACTCGACGCAATCTGTCATTTTATTCGAATTCCTCGAGCGGCGAGAGAGAAAGACGAACGGAGCTTTTATTATCCACCGAGGAAGGAATAAAAGTGTGCATAAAACGCTCTGGAAAACTGGAGCATCGAAAAACCTCATCCGAAAAGGAAAGTTCCCACATTTCTCGCCATTAACATATCGCATGTTAATGTCCCGCGTGCGCCGCGCGCCGGAGCACTTCCGTTAATTAAAGGCAATAAACGCGCGCGCCAATGCAAACTCAAGACGGTGGAGGCCCCAAGCGGCCCCGAGGCAAATTAGAAATCACCGCTCTCGTTCAGTTTTAACAGGCCGGGATTCTGTTCGATGTGGATCCGATTACTGATTGGCTCATTTTTTAACGGTCGGCAATATCGGGAATACTTCTTTTCTCGCGACGCGCCGGAAAGCTCGAATTGATCTTTCTGCGGGACTGAAAAATGGGAGTTTTACTTTGCTTTGAACGCGACATTATTTTAAATCCGAAAAAAAATACGGTTCTTTAAAGAGGCCAAATTTTACTTACTGGTATAAAATTGGTGCAAAAGAACGGATTTTAATCTTAATGGAGTGGCGGCTAGTGAAACCTAAATACATTTAACTCGGTACTGTTAATGTAACGGTATTCGGGAAGAAAATTAATTTATTCTTTCGTTTAAATTTGAAATGGCTTAGTATTTATTTAAAATAGTATTACAAAAAATAAAACTAATTTGAAGAAGAACGTATTTGATAATCCAATAGACATAATTGAATGAAAACTCTATATCTCAAAAAAAAATAAAAGAAAATGTTTGTTAACGTGATCCGTTTTATTTCGGGCAATAAAATTAACGTGTTTTACGACTATTTTTCTTTTACCAAAAGCCATTTCTGTCACACGGTAATTATATTTTGAATGCGGTACAGTTTTACGACGACAAAATACACGTTAAATAAACTTGTCTTGCTTCTGCAAAATAACTTTTTGCACGCCTTCCAACTTTTTCTAAATCACTTTCCGCTCAACACGACTTATACATACAAAAAACGAATAATCAGCATCTCCAACCCCCAATACCCAGTCCATCGCACATAAGCCGATTATTACTGTAAGAAATTGGTTCCTCGTCAGAGATTAAACCGACTACAGATGGCAGTTCGCAAACCACCGGCGAATCTATTTACATCGGCATAAAAAACATCATAGAGCCTCCCTCCCTCGGTAATTCCTCTCACTACGCAGGACGGAAAGAAAGGTGGACGCGTTTACACGCGTACCTAATGGGTGTAACGCTCGCCGGTATACTGCGCCCTCCCCCGACAATTTGTCTTGCGTAATTTATGTCGCTCGCGCGGCGGCCGCAGCGGCGGCGACGATTTACGGCACTTTCCAAACTATAAACAATGTGTATATCGAGAGAGAGAGGGCAGCGCAAAATTCTTTCCGCCGCGCGTTTTCGGGTCCCGAGCGAGTTTCACACCAGCAGAGATCACGCGGCGCCTCGATTGACTCGGCATTCTCGACGCGCTTTTTTGCGAGCTTTTTGTCCAGGAATTTCGTTTGCCGCGGCGCCCGGCTCGGTTATAAAAGCGCGGAGCTTTAAAAGGGGGGAAGAGCTTGGTTTCGAGTAAAAACTGAATTTGCCGTTTAAATGGTTTCGAAAGCTACGAATCGAGAATCAATATACGAATAATTCGGGAGGTGCTTACGCTGGATTGGGAAGCTTTTTGCGGAAAAAAAGAGACCAAACGAACGCAGAGATGTTGGATCTGTGTGCGTTTTATTATTTTATTATTGAACCGTCAAAAATTTTACGGGAAACATAACATTTCGGAAATTGAAATATAAAATTCACTTTGTTTATTTCGAGCGTAACGCGAGTTATTCTGCAGTAAATTATTTCGTAACAGTTTAGCATGTACGCCGAGAAAAATCATGATCGTATAATTTATGGAAACACTTTATTTCGCATATCTTACGCTACAATCAGCAGCGCGGGGAATTCATTAATTTTAATTTGCACTTTGAAAAATATTAAGTAATTATGAATATTGAGAAATCGTATCCGAAAACTTATGTCGACCTAATTGAAATTGCTCCTAAACGCAACAGACTGAATTTCATCGCGTTTTAACCAACTGGTTTTTTAAAATTAATGTCTCGGTTCTTCGATTCGTATATTATTCAAATCGTCAACTAATAATTCTGCAAATTGAAAGTAATATTCCGTAGTGGTTATTTTCAATTTATTTATGTATACACTTGTTCGCAGATATGCAATTAATTTTTTGTAAATAATAATTTTTTAACGCCAATTCATCAATTTAATTGTAATAATATAATGACCCGTGACTCAGGTGACGACGAAATTATATACTATAAATTTAAAACAGACTTTACGCTTATCTAACAAATCCGTATTACAACGTATTCTCTCTTTCAGAATAAAATTAAATTATATTCAAACCGTCCAGTCGAGCATCAAGTTCTCAGTTTTCCGATATTCATCGAAAGCAATCGGATAAAAATCCCCACCCGCGCACGAGCATAAAACCAATGGAACATATCAGTCGAGCATTTGAATTTACTTATATATATATACAAAAAGTATTACATTTCGCCAAAGTCCCCATGAATAAAACAACGAAATCCGTCTAGACAAATAATTTTACAGTCGGCTGAGCGTGTGCGCATTTTTAATGCGCGCCGTCATATTCGCGCGGCGCTCGACCTTCCAGAAAAGCACCGAATCATCCCGAGTTTCGAGCGATTAGCGCGAGAGGAAGTTTGTGTTAAGGTGCCGCTGAAAAATTGGCGAAGCGACGAGGAGAGCCTCGACTCGCGAGAGTTTTTTTTTAATCCGAAAAGGAGATGTGGAGTCGGGACGGAACGAAAGCCGTTCGATGAAATACGACCTATTTCAGTTTCCCATCGTTATTAAAGGCTCGGCGAGGCTCTCGTTTTATTGCGGAAAACTTCTTCCCGATGACAGCGCGTCGTATGCAAAGTATCGGCTTTTGTGCTTTGTTTGTTTGCGCGCATAGGAAACGTTTACCGATTGGTGATAGTTTGCATCGCGGAGTGGTTTTTTGAATGAACTTTTTTCGGAACAACTGTGTACGCTACACTGAGAAAAAACCATCGTCAATTCAAAAACCCCGGTAATCAATTCAACCACCAAGCTGTTGATTTGACAACACTGTGGTCATATGAACGATATTAT